>BCLG01005881.1:4905-16188 GCA_001602295.1 Zoysia matrella | reverse complement strand
ACAAGTGATCAGGACTTTACACATAGCATGGATCCAATGGTGAGCATATTGTTTAATTTAATAGCAAGAAATACTTAATTGTATTAAAACATAAAGCGACAAAGTGTTGGTTTGTACAATATCACATAAACCAAGTCCAGTGAACAAAAAACATTTTTGCTCGACTTCAAACTTATTTCTTGTGAAAGATGTATCATCCACTCATAAAGTTTCTTGACAGTGAACTTTCGAAGAGTAGCACATCATACCTACATAAATTGTAGCAGGCAAAATATGAATCAATTGGTATATAAAACGTGCTTACAGGCACTGCTAACTAATTACAGCATTTCAGCAAACACCTTGTAGGCGCAACCACAAGAGGAACATTGATCAAGCATATAAACCTCAAGCATGTTGGTCTCGAATCCTCTGTGGATGATCTGGAAATCCAGCGGGTCCAAGGAAAGAGAGCATCCGAAAAAAAGGAATCGATGGTAGTACTTGACAATTCGACGAGCAGTGAGGAATGAATCAGGTCCCTCGTTAGTCCCTGAGCTCAGGCCTGCACCAAGAGGAGAGGTAAAAATGGAATCAGCACAAGGACTAAAAACAAGATGGGGATCCACAGGATTGAGAAATTGGTCGTCTAGGATAGGTAGAGGCACCTGCCGAAGTGCCGATGCTCCTGCGGACAGTAGCGCCCTGGCCCTCGGGCTCCGATTGTGGATGGTGTACTCACAGAGTCGATCTCAGAGGAGAAGGGTCGATTGAGAGGGGGCCCGTCCTCCTGGCGTCTGCTCCTCGCTGGAGGGGATGGATCCTATCGTAGACGGAGGTGGGGTACGCGGGCTGGGCAGCGGTGGAGCCTGGGCCAGGACTCAGGAGGAGAGGATGGCAGCTGGGCGGGGCGCGAGGGCTGCTCGGCGCTGGGGTGGGGTAAAGGAACGAGCCGGCGTCGGCGGAGGTGGGGTGCGCGGGCTGGGCGGCGGCGGCGGAGCCAAGGTCAGGACTCGGGAGCAGGGGACGGGGCGCTAGGGCTGCTCGGCTTTGGAGCGAGGTAGAAGGTTGAAAACGTGATCGCTGACGTGGCTTCATAGATTTAAAGGTAACGCATGACCTTTTATAAAGATTCGCTTTATCTCTTGCCATTCTTAAAGAACGTTTCACGGGCTACAAACATTCCTGTTACGAACGAAAATTTTCTTTCAATTCTCAACACTCAATTCGTAAGCTTTTAATTCTTAACACTAAATACATTTTTCACTTTAAAACATACTATTTCTTCAAACTTTTAATTATTTTCACTGTTTTATATTGTGTTAAAATAAACAAAAAATAATAATAAAAATGTTAAAATTTAAAAAAAAGGTATATTTTGAAGTAAAAAATATATTTAATTGTAAGAATGAAAAGACTTATAAATTGAATGATAAATATTGAAAGACCAATGTATTTGATAAATATTGAAAGACCAACATATTTGATGGTAAAAATTGAAAAATCTCGTTACGAAACATGTAACATGATACCATCTTTTCTCTGCTGCAAACATGCCCGACAACAAGGTGTTCTCTGGAGAAAAGAAAAAACTAAGACCGAACCAAATGTCACAATTCACACCAGAGCAATACATTGTTCCACTCATTGATTGATTAAATACAAACCCAACTATGTGGATTTCATTACACACTGTAGCGAGACGTTTTTAACGGATCGAAATCCAAGAGTACAGCTGTACAGGAGCTCCCAGCAAATGCAATAGCTACTCAACAGCAAGAGTAGTTGCTTCAAATAACGGAAGCAAACACAGCTACAACCACGGCAGTATTACAAGTAGCTAGTTCAAACTCTTCCTATAACAGCGATGCAAGAAATAAATAATATCAAATAACAAATGACAGCAAATTTTCCGCATCCCTTATGAGCCGCAGCAGGCAGATCGCGTGGTTGCTGGTGGCTCATCACCCACATCTGTTTTGTTAATCTTGATTGTCTTGTCCTGCAGACCAAGAATATGCTTCAGAACACTGAACATTGAACAAGGCAGAAGTTAAACCATAACTGTGTGATTATCTGTACCTCTGGCTTTGAACCAGTCTCCGCAAGCCTCTGCTTAATGTCACGTGCAATGGAAAAAAAGACTTGCTCCACGTTAAGGTTTGTTTTGGCACTCTGAAAGACATGGCATGCTCTGTGAGACAAACAACTTTGCTGCGAAAAGGTCACACAATTCAGGCAAGCAACATACAGTTTCAAAAAATTTGATGCCATATTCGTCAGCAAGTGCTTGTCCTTTGGCAGTAGGCACAGCCTGAAAGAACAGTTAAAGACCTTATTAAAATTAAAAATCTAGCAAGTTAGACGAGCACTAATCAAAGATACCAGCATGAATTCAGTCAAACATTATAGAGTACTAGAACAATAAAGAAGAAAGATGAGTTCATGGAGATGTACCCTTTTACTTTCATCCATATCAGCCTTGTTGCCAACTAATATTTTGTTGACATTATCAGAGGCATGCTGCTCGATATTCCGGATCCAGTTTCGGATGCCTATATGTTACGTGAACAAATTGTTAACAAACGGTTAAAATAGCTCACTGAAAGCATTAGGAGCATATGGTTAGGAAAAGGGTACTGTTAAAAGAAGACTCGTCGGTGACATCATACACAAGCAGGATGCCCATAGCTCCTCGGTAGTATGCTGTGATAAATAATGTTTACTAGATCAACACACTTGTTATATAACGCCAATCAAGTAAATGGTCAATCAGAAATTATAGATGCAATATACCAGTGGTAATTGTCCGGAACCGTTCTTGACCTGCTGTGTCCCAAATCTGTAGCTTGATACGCTTGCCATCCAATTCAATCGTTCTTATTTTAAAGTCAATTCTGACAAAATAAACAAACAACAACAACAAACTAGAAATGAAACCTACAAAAGCCAAACCACAAAGGATAAAAAAAACAAAGAAAGGAAAAAATGATTAAAAAAAAGAGGAAAAGGGAAAAACAAACAGAAAAGGGAAAAGAGGGGGAACCAAAATCAAAGTTCGTCAAATCTTTCTTCACAAACTCCTATGTTAAAGTTTGATCTTTCTCTACCTTTCTTACATAATTAAGTTGACTTATCATCCTGCAAGGAATTGGTGCCTCCCGCAGCCTTTGTTGCATATGTCTGAACCAGCTCCAACGATGTTGCATAAGCTTCTACTCAACAGGTGCCACCCCTAAGCTCTCATATGCCATCGTTCCATACATGATCTCTTCTTGTGTCGCCATAAATCCACTGCAACATACACATTTCTGCTACATTTATTTGTTCAACATGTTACCTTTTCGTAGGCCAATATTCTGCTTCATATAACATGGCAGGTCAGATTGAAGTCCTGTAGAATTTGCATTTTAATTTTTGTGCACCCTACTATTCACATAGGACGCCAGAAGCTTTGACGTCACATCAACAATCCGGCTTTAATTTTATAACTAACATCTTCATCAATATGTCCATCCTTCTGCAACATTGATACTAAGTAATGGAAAGTGTCTTGATGTCCACATACTATCTTTTAGGCTCTTGTCCATATGTACCAAAGATTTAAACCAGTATCTTATACCTACTTTACCTTTTGCCCCTTCCAATTTGTCTCTTGAACTCATAGAATATTCACATGCCGTCTAATTATGAAATGAACTACCACTTGAAGCTTACCCGTTAGTTACCTTACATTCCAACTACCTACCCGCAAACTACTATGCTTGGCTAGCTTACTTATCATCCTCACTCGTTGAATTAAATGCAAAGACCCTTGCTTATTTATCACTACACCCATGCGCCGATGTAGCGCGATAGTAACGTTGTGCTATTCGATCCTTATTCACTTATCACCATATCCAGATCAAGATACGACATGATACCAAGGGGGCCTGACCATCGCATGTGCCACGCTACTAAGAGAGTCATGCCCCAACCAATTTCTATGGGTTTCATTTCCAAAAGAACGGCTAAAATAGTTGTTTGCTCGCCTAGCCTATCAAAGACCCTCCTTTATCCAGGCTTGGGGCTGGTTGTGTTAGCAACATAGGAAAAAATTTAATTTTGCACCAAACAAGTACAAAAATCAAATTGGGTACACAAACAAATGCCACAATTTCCATTGGATGCAGAGAAAAGATGACAAGCACTTAAAAAGATGGCACCAAAGATTACTTACCCAATAGTGGTGATAAAGCTTGTAGTGAATGAACCATCAGAAAACCGTAAGAGGAGGCAACTCTTGCCAACANCAAACCAAAGGCAATAGTACTGATACTCATGGATGGCAACAGTGTACTGATATTCATCACCATCGTGTGCAACCACTCAATAGGTCCCATCAGTAAGCTTGGATCAGGTTAAGATTAAAATGTAGCGATAATGGAACACAGAAAGAACACAGTAATGTTACTAATTGTGATGAGGCCTATTACATCTCCAGGGCCTTTTTTAACCCCTTTTAACTATGGGGCGTTACTTCAACTGTACCACTCGATATGTTAGTTTCAACCGCTCCAACTAACTTCTAACAGCTGCTCTTTCATGAGTTACTGTCAAAAGCATCTAGAGTGACTGTACTTTGAAAATACATTGCCTAGCCTCTCTGACATTGGTAGAACGAGTAAAAGAAGCATTTCTTACCATTAAGCATCGACCCAACATCTCAACCATTGAACAAGTCTGCCAACTTAATCAATGATTCAATGTTCGTCCACACAGTGAAAAAAGCAATTTCACAAATGAAATGCTGATCCATGAACGGGAATGGAAAAGACTCGCAGCAATTTCGTGTTCATACGTGAACGCGAAAAGAGAGAAAAAACTAACAGCAAACCACGCAATCCATCCTTTTAATCACTTCCCTAATTTGCATCCCAAGCTAACAATGCAATAAAGCGGCACAAACATTGTTATTTCCGCTTTCAAAGCCCCCAAGAGGTCCTCAAGTACAACCACGGCCAGCAAGAAGGCATTTGATCCCCACTCTACTCCAAACGAACCCCGGATCGAGCACACGAATATGATCACAGCCAGCACAAGCGAGATCCATTTCAAGTATATGCCCCTTTCAAGTATATGCCCCGACCAATTACCCACCCTCGATCCCACGAATACCTACACGACTCGATCGATAGGGAAGGGAGATCAATCGGGTACCCACCGCTGTCACCGATCAGAAGCAACTTGATCAGGTAGTCGTAGTCGGCCCGAGCCCTCGCCGGCGGCGCCGCCATGCTGCTGCTGCTGCTGCTCGCAGCCTTGCACCAAACTCCGCCTCCTCCTACTCCCAACCTACACGCACAAGCGCACGCCGCTTGAGCAACGTGACGGAATGGTGGCGGCGCCGGCCGGAGGCGGGTAGCCGGGGCCCCTCACCTGCGGGCGCGGGGCGCGGGGATCGAGGGGGCTGGACGGTGGCGGATCTGGGCTGCGGGGAGACGGGGCGCGAACTACGCGACGCGACGAAAACAAATGTGGCGTGCCAGGCGTGGCAATTGTTCGATTTGGTTGGTGGCACGAGCCGTGTGTTATGCTACGGTGGGGGTGAGACTGACACTGTCGGTCATTGGTGGAATTCCATTTTGGTACGACTAAGACTACTAATTCTAACTTTAGATTGTCTAAAAAAGATCTTACTTTAGATAACACTATTAACATGCTGCTAATATATAAAAATCAAATGCAATACAAATCTGCCACTAATTCGTAATACAAAGCAAACAATTCAGTAGCAACTATATTAGATTAGGAGAGAAAAATTGTGAATTCAGATCAATAACTTGAGATATGCATTGTTCTACTTATGCAGTTGCAGCGTCGTGGACCTCATTTTCGCCGCTGCAGCCACACAAAGCACACCTCGCTTTTACCAGAGGCGTGATTGATTGATTTTCTTCCCAACACAATACGTGTTGTTCAAATCATAGCATTCGACCATACATAATAGAGAAAACTGTTCGGTTAGCAGCTTGTCCCGTATAGAAGCAGATTCAAGATTGAGCTCCGACTGATGCTAACCTCGTATTAAACATTTAAAAAGGTTTTTTCTTTATAACTTACATAACGTTCAAAATTAATACTTCGTGGATAATCTAAGGACAAGGGAGTGATGCAGCAGGGCAGCACCCATGGATCCGCCTCTGGTCTCGCATCACTCTCTCTCTCTCTCTCTGGGAAGTCGGTACGAGTATCAATGCATGCTATAGTCTATGCTCAGTAGAAACAAAATTTATTTTCATTTTTGTGAATACACCCTCTATAACTATGTCTGCACACGTAAAAACAAGACATGGCTTCAATACAACTAACCAAACACTGTTTCCTGTATGTGGTGAGTCTAAGATAACACCTCATACATTTATCCGATCTCACCTCACGCCCTCGCATGATCGCTAACCCATTTTGGTCGTTCTTCGTTTGATTCATCTTCACAAGAGCAGGATCAAACTGTATTCACGGTTTCTGATTATTATTTTTTCTAAACTGTTTCTGGTACGTTAGACAACTTGAAGATATGAAGTTAATGGATCATTAAAATTGAGAAAGTCTACTCAGTACTACATTTTGATTCACAACCAGAACTATGGCCCTAGTGGCCTTTAATATAGTTCTGCCACTGCTGTCTATATTGACTTTTAATGTTCTCTATGACATATAATAGATCGAACGAGTTTTGAAACTAGTTTTCTGTAGCAGATATTGCGTAAAATTTACATATCATGCAATTTCGTAGATTAATCGAATCACATTTCTTTTTCTCTTCTATTTCTTGGCAAAGAAAAAACATAGTTAAGTTTTTGATGCGTTGCTACGGCATACAGACTTTGGATTACCGCAGCGTGATGCATTTAGGCCTGTTAATGAAAGAGAACACACTTCATACCCAAACCACCACATAGTCATATTTGTATATTTTTTAAACCTAATCTCAATAAAAAAAATTAGAGACTCCACCCAACCTGCTAGCTAATTTGACTCCAATTCTACCTAATCTTTGGATAAAATATACACAACTACATGTTAGCAACCAGCTGAATGTTTAGACCTTCTAAAAGAATGAAAAAAACAATACAATTATATTAGCAACCAAGAAAACCCGTTTCAACTCGCATTTTCTTGATTCAACCCGACCCAATCCGCTTACTTTCTAAGCCTATTTCAACCCATTCAAAACAACTCGTTTGTAAACCCAGCCAAAAACCTCGATTTAACCTGATCTATTTGCAGTCCTAGATGCATTGATGTGCATCAATACAACTGTGTTTATGTACTCACCTGGAATATGCAATGCATCGATATACAAATCAATAAACTTTGGGAATCAAAATGAAAACAGCTGCACAGAGATCGCTTTATTTATAGTTTATATATTATTTCAAGATAACACATAGCCATGGCAAACTAAAATGCTAGAACATGATGAAAGTTTCTATTTCGCTCACTCCGGGAACGCACAAGCATAGAACATAGTTACTGTATTGCTATGAAGCATTTCAAATCAATGCAGTTTTGGCAACGACCAGGAAGGCCACTGGGAGAATCTGCTGCAAAGCCTGCAACTCGCCTTCAACAGGTTCCCGTACCAGAGTCTCTTCCTCGTGAGGTCGGCGAGGTCGAGCATCTCGACGGTATACACCCCGTAGACTTCCATCCCGTAGTCGTCGTTGACCCCCTCGAAAGCGCTGGCGACATACATGCAGTTCCTCCTCACCCCCCTGAGCCCGCCGGCCTGGATGCAAAAGGCGCGGAGGTGGTCCACGAACACGGCTCGGTCGCCGAGGTCGGCGACCTCCGACCAGCTGCTCGGGCTCCGACCGCCGCCGGACGCGCGGTCGGCGCGGAAGGCCTTGAACAGCCTCGGGCAGCCGGTGAGCCTGGTGTGCAGCAGGTCCGTCCGGACCAGGAGGAGGATCTCGTCGGGCGACACGACGAGGTTGGCCTCGAATACGTAGCACGTGGACACATCCAGCGTCGGTGGCTTGTTGATCTTGGCGACCACGGCCTGGGTTTCGGCGTCCACGACGGTCCCCGTGCAGCGGCGCCCGTCGGAGAGGTAGAACGAACCTTGGCAGTAGGTGACGCTGGTGACACTAGCGGAAGAACAACCGACGGGTCTCCAAGATTCTTCGCCGGGGCGGGAGAAGAACGCGCCCACGCCCTTGCCCGTCGTAGACACCACGACTCCATGCGGTGACCAGTGCCACGCCAAGTGTGTCTCTTCGTGGTTATCGTCGCCGCTTGACGTGAAAGGCAGCGTGGGCAGGCCAGCGGAGTCGCCGGTGAAGGGGTACACCAGAGTCGCCCTTAAACCGGCGACGGCCAGCATCCAGCCGTGGTAGGACGCGAAGAGGAATTCGTGGCCGAGCGCGGCGGGGACTGGGATCTCTCTGAGGCGGTCGTCAGCCACGGACCAGACGAACCGGTTGCCAGGGGTGCGTCCCCCCTCGGTTGTTGGCAGGAGGAGCGTCGGCACTCGGAGGCGGGCGACGTGCGCCGTGGTGGCCAAGCGCCATGATGGGCACACCGAGCGGAAGCGCGCGAGGTCGGCTGGCTCGCTGACCTCGTCGGCGATCGCCGCGACGAGGCCGGCCGGCAAGTCGGGCCAGCTTATCTTGCAGTCCCCGTCAGCGCCGGCGAAGGTAATGAACCTATTGAATTGGAAGAATCGAATGACACAAGACAATGGAGATGGTTCCCTATGACTTTGCTTTGGAGGGCCAGATAGGCCTATATATCAGCCAGCATGTAGTCAAAGACGTAAAAGTAGAGGATACTGATTCAGCAAGTGGTCTGACAAACCGAGGTTGTATCGGTTTTCAAAATTAAAAAAATAGATCTAATTTTCACAGTTTTCATTAAAATCGGTCCAGTCTGATTTTATCAAACACACAGTTTTTAGTTTGAAATTTTCAAAAAAAAATTAAAAATTTGAAAACTCAAAAAAGGTCAAAATAAGAAAAAATCAGTGGAAAATCTCAAGTTCAAAAATTTCAAAACCGGTCGATAAACCTGAAAACTAAGTGATTTTAATTTGAAACCGTGCTTTTTTTTATTTGTCCCTTTTTTACTGTTTACTTATAAAAGTTTTTCGCTTTTTGGTTTTCGGTAAAATCAAGGCCAGCTGATTTCAACAAACGAAAAAAGATACTCTGAGTTGTATTTGTCTGGACACAATAGGAGCTTGCTATTCAAAAGAATATACCTCAGGTTTATTTGTAGATCTTTATGTGCATATATACGCAATTTAAAAGGTATGTGTAGAATAGAAAAGCACAACTTGATACATTGTATTGATCAGCAGTGATATACATATAGGCCTTCGGCCAAGGCTATACATGCGAGCTGTACAGGCGCGAGCTGAGCGAGCGACTATGCGTACAAAGCGGGAGCGTGGGCGCCGTGGTGACCGGGCGCGTATGCGTGCGGCAGCGCGTGCTCTACGGAGCTCTAGCTGTTGAGGACGTTGGCGAGTGCGCAGCCATGCGCACGAGGCCGTTGGAGACTCGGCTGCTGAAGACTCGGGCGGAGCTCTAGCCGTTGGCATGGCTCCGCTGACACCCCCCCCGCAGTATCGACGTTGGCAGTCGTGACGGAGAGGCTGTCCCTGAAGTCGAAGAAGAGCGCCGAAGGCAGACCTTTGGTGAACACATCCGCTAGTTGTCGCGCACTGGGTACATGCGTGACACGGAGCTCGCCAATGGCTACCTTTTCCCTGACGAAGTGGATGTCCAGCTCGATATGCTTGGTGCGTCGATGGTGGACGGGGTTCTTTGACATGTACACCGAGGAGATGTTATCGCAGAACGCCACCGTTGACGTGGGCACCTTGCACAGAAGCTCTCCAAGGAGTTGTCGTAGCCATGAGCACTCGGACACAGCATTGGCTATGGCGCGATATTCAGCCTCGGCACTCGACCTCGATACCGTGTTTTGTCGCTTAGACGACCATGAGATGAGGGATGAGCCGAGGAAGATGCAGAAGCCCGATGTAGATCGCCTCGTGTCCGGGCAGCCAGCCCAGTCCGCATCCGAGTAAGCGGTGATCGACGGCGAGGAGATGGCGTGTAGTTGAATGCCGAGATGTGCTGTGCCCTTGACGTACCTGAGAATGCGCTTGAGCATGGTGAGATGGACATCCCGCGGCGCATGCATGTGGAGGCAAACTTGTTGCACGGCATATGCGATGTCGGGGCGGGTGATCGTCAAGTATTGTAGTGCACCGGCGAGGCTTCGATAGGAGGTGGCGTCGTCGATGAGGGTGCCGTCAGATCCCGATGCCTTGCCCTTTGTGTCGGCCGGAGTGGTGACGGACTTGCAGTTCGCCATGCCTGCGCGCTCCAGCAGTTCCTCGGCGTACTGCGTCTGGGAGAGGAAGAAGCCGTTGCTGGTGCGTCGAACACCAATGCCGAGGAAGTGATGTACGGGTCCCATGTCCTTCACCTTGAACGCGTCCTGCAGCCGCTTGATGAAGTGCTGGAGCAGTGCAGTAGACGAGGCGGAGAGGATCATGTCGTCGACGTACAGCAGCAGATAGGCCTGGGCGCCGGCGCGGTTGTACACGAAGAGAGACGTATCGGCTCTCGACTGTACAAAGCCGAGTGAGGTGACGTGGCCGACGAAGCGATCAAACCACGCACGGGGTGCTTGTCGAAGACCGTAGAGGGAGCGCGACAGGAGGCAGACGTGATCCGGCCGCGCGGGATCAGCGAAACCCGTGGGCTGCTGACAGAAAACTTGTTCCTGCAGGTTGCCGTGCAAGAAGGCGTTGGAGACATCGAGTTGATGCGCCGGCCATTTGCGTGACGCCACGAGCGTGAGTACGGTGCGGATGGTCGCCGGCTTGATCACTGGTGAGAAGGTTTCGCCGAAGTCGATGCCGGGCCGTTGATTGAACCCACGGACGACCCATCGAGCTTTGTAACGCTCAAGGGTGCCGTCGGGTTTCATCTTGTGCTTGAACACCCACTTGCCGGTAATGATACGAGCGCCGGGCGGCTTGGGAACGAGAGTCCAGGTCTGGTTGGTTTGCAGCGCGTCGTACTCAGCTTTCATGGCCGCGTACCAGTTGTCGTCGTTGAGGGCCGATCGGACGGAACGAGGTACGGGAGAAAGTGTCCTCGAGGCCGCCAAGGCGTACTTGGGGTTGGGCTTGTGGATCCCGTCACGCGCTCGAGTGATCATCGAATGACCTGTAGTTGCCGGCGGACGCGATGGCGCGACCGGGGGCGACGACGACGTCGTGGGCGACGCTGGGAGCGATGA
>BCLG01005880.1:0-22846 GCA_001602295.1 Zoysia matrella | reverse complement strand
TGTTAAAAGTAGGGGTAAATGGATTTTTCGTTTTCAAATATTAGGGGTAAAACCATAAACCCTAAAAAATAAGGGTGAAATCACAATTGAGCTTTAAAGTAGGGGTAAAAACACAACTGTCCCTTTCTTTATTAACTATTGACTATCGATCCATTCTGGTTAATTATTTCACCCACACAAACGTTTTCTGATTTCCAATTTGACAGAGGATGATATATTCCACACTTATGTCACATGTCATTTTAGAATAAAATATTAATTTCAAATTAAATTGAAACACATAATGAAGAGTTTTTTTTTTACTTGCACCTGGTTAAAGAATACAATGTCATTCTTGAATAGCGAAAGAGTTCATTTAAGACTGCCTGGTAACTAACAAGAAGCAGTCACACTATTATTGCAGATTTAGGACTCATGCTGTACTTAAACAAAAACTAGCTATAATACACAGTATCATCATAAATAAGAACATCTAGCAGAAAAAGTTCTTCAAAAAAATTTTCCCCATGTCCTTATTATACTCATGTAGGCAGATGTGGAGCTTCCTGGAACATTTTGCCAACATTAGAATATCTTTTGTTTTCGTCGTATGCGAGTCCTTTGCCCAATCCATAGCCAAAACCAAATCCTACACCACATCCAGCTCCAACGCCAAAGCCTAAAGTGAGTCCAGGAAATCCATAGCCTAATCCTGTACCTGAAATAATCATGAAGAAAAACATAAATGCGAGGAAGAAAAATGTGTGAACATCCCTATCTTCCATGTAAGCGCACGTGCACAAACCTTTCTTTTTTGTTTTGGGGTAATAACAAAAATTAATTTATAAAATGATCATAATTCATTTAGGCCATATTCATCTTTCGTTCCTGACCCTATGACACAAGGGCTTTTTATCCCCTCGAAATTTCATATTGAATAGCAAAATGATTACCTGTCATGATACTGAGTCAGTTAAGTGTTAAACAGGGCCTCCCAAATCAGGAATCCTATTGCAGACACACAAGTAGCAGCTTCGTATTTCATTCACTCAATTCCCAAAAAGCCAATACATTCAATAAACACAAATTAGTTGATCACACCACATAGTTTACCATTGGCAGAACATGCATTTTTCCTGCTCATCACATGACTAAATATCTAACCAGTAGAGGTAGCATATGCTAATATAGTTCCCAAATATGAGGTAAGGTAAAACAGAAGCAGATACTAGATTCTGATTAAGGTAAAAGGTAAAAACAATATTGCAACTAGAAATGCATAAATTGAAGCCAAGCACCCATCCTGGAATAAAGGCATTTTGTTTCTCACAGGAGGGCTGTGGATCCTTCAATTGCAGGGAAATAAAAAGACGTTTTTTCCCATAGATTCAGTGGACGTCAGAAATTTAAAATTTATGAAATTTCCACAAAGTCCCTTCGAATTTGATACCATGGCTCCAGATTTTAGGACTGTAGAGAATCCTGTCGCGTCATCTAATTCAATAAAATGTAACTGCGAAACCCTCAGGTGAACAAAAGAACGTATAGATCCTGAAAACTACCACACGCACAAGCTGCAAGGTTCATAGTACATCTAGAGGTAAAAAACACAATCTTTGAACCAAGAAAGAAAACTCAAGGGAAATCGGAGAGGAATAAGCCTGTCAAGACGAAACAAAAAATACACTGCCTGAAAAGCAGCCTCCTTTGAACAGTGTCGATTGAGGGAAAACCCTACCAATAAAACCCGGTAATAAATCTCGCAATCTCATCAATGCACAGCCTCATAAACTGACCAATAAATGATAGAACTGCGAAAGAAAATCACAGAAGAGGTAAAGGCGAGGAGGATCTTTACCGCCGAAGAAGCCGATGCCGGCGCCGGCGCCGCAGCCGATGCCGAGGCCGAAGCCGGGCCCGATCTTGCCGAGCTCCTTGGAGGTAACCTCCGGCAGCCTCCAGAGGAAGGCCTTCTGGCTCCCATCCCCGCCGCCTCCCAGCTTCTTTCCCATCGTCTTCGCCTCCACGCTCGCCGGCCTCTGCTTCCTCCACTCCACCGTTCCCTTCTTTTTTTTTTTTTTTTGAGCCTTCCACCGCTCCCTTCTGTTCCTGATGATGTACAAGTGGGCCGGGATTCACGAGCTTAACCGGGCTTTTTTGGGCTGCAATCATCGCATTCAGTCCCCAAAAAGAAAAAAAGAAAGAAAGAGCCGCACAAGCCGAAAATACAGGTGAATGGAGAAATTAGCCTGGCCCAGGACTCCGTGGAGCTAAAAATCAGTAAACGTAAGGGATAATAGTCCTTCAACTATGATTGAAATCTCAATTCATCCTTCAACTTTTAAAAATTCAATTTAGTTACTGACCTTCGATTAGAGACTCATCTTCATCTCTTTGACGACATAGCTGCCTATGTGACATGCCACGTCAGTAATAGCTACGCCATATCAGCTTAAATTTCACATTTTAAATTTTAAATTGATTTTCTATTAAACCATAACTTTGTTTTTAGATCTATTTAAACCCTCATAAGAATTAATTCGACAAAATAAAATAATGTATGGATATTTTTTCAATGTTTGGGTTATATTAATATTAGATTTGAAAAATGTAAAGTATATTCAAATTATGTAATGATATGTTAAAAAAGTTTGATTTTTTTATGTTTCTATTGTCTTAACAACACGCCATTTTTAGTATTTGGATTGCATTAAGAGTCTATTTTGTTAAAATATGAAACAATATATAAAAATGTAAAACATATAAAATATGTTCAACTTGTTGAATTTGAACATATATATAATTATATGTAAAAAATATTTATATATATTAATGTATGATTTTTTATTGAAATAATTTTAAGGAACATGATGGTTCAAACGGATTCAAAAATAGAGTTATAGTACGAGAGAAAAATCAATTTAAAATTTAAAATTTAAGCTGATGTGGCATATCACATGCTGACATGACGTGACACGTGTCCCGCCACCTAAAGATCAGAGATGAAACTGAGCCAAAAACTAAAGTTCAAAGACTAAATTGGACCTTTTAAAAGTTCAAAAATAAAATTGAACTTTTGATCATAGTTCAGGGACTGGAACGAGTATTATCTCTAAATGTAACAAGAAATTATTTTTTAAATTATAATATACTCCCTCCATCCTAAATTGGTTTCTAATATCATCTTTCACTATTCATCTTATTTAAAAGTGTGATAATATCATATATTTTGATATAATTTTCTTTATCATTAAAGTTATTTTCAATATGTCTTATAATTTTACAAATTTGAGCTATATTTTACTTAAACATTAAAATTTTCCACAACAGTAATGCTTTAATTTCATTTCTATACTAGTCCTAATGTCTGTACTAATGATAAAGTCTAAGAAAAAATATTAACTTAAGAAATAATATATTAATATTAAAATGAATTTGTTTTGTTTTTCAACAATTTTCCTTGTATCTCATATATTTGTTCAGGGTAATTGTGTTTTGTTAACTAATAATGGTTCATGTGAAACTAAGTTCTGAGAGATCCAAAAGAGTTCATCCGTTAGATTTGTAAAGGGTTTCTGCGAAGAGATTTTATCTGTTAGATTTGTAAAAAAAAATAACTTTAGGTGCATTTTTTATGTACATGTAATCTAATCTATCTTTGTTGAGGATATTTTACGGTATGTATGTAAAAAAGAAAAACTGTGCTTTTAAATGAGTAGAGACAGAGAGAGAAATAAAGAAGCCCATACCCTCAAGGTCAAAGCTAAAGATGTCTTGGGGAGGAAGTATTGTTGATAGCGTTTTCGATCAGTGGTTTGTCTAGACTCTGAAGCCCCATTTGTAATCCTGCAAATTTTCCTATTTCATATTTTTTATGTAAAACTGAACTAATTCCTATGAAATTCCTGTGTGGTTTCTATGAAATTCTTAGGTTTTCAGTGATAAAATTTTACTTCATTTGAGAGTTTTTAGGTTATGATCGACTCAAAAATTCGGAAACCTTCATCGCTACACCCAGCTCATGGAGAAACAGGGGGCATGTTGTGAGGTAGTAAAATACGTTTGGTAGACATGAACAACCTCATGATGTTCATCGTCAGAAAACTTACGTGCATGGTACACTTCTGTTGCCACAGTATTCATCAGACAGACAACTACACTATACATCGGGTGACATGCCATATAAAAGGTTGATGATCTTCCCACAACATCAGTGAACATGTCAGGAGCAACGTGCTACGACGGGACGAACATCGGTGTATTGTACGTAGGAACAAGGCATTGATCCTCGTTGACGATACCCAAAATTGATCAGTAAGCTAACTCATGAAAAACATGATCAATATTGCGCCGCCACTTTGTCTTGAACAAATAAGCAAGCTTCTCGGCTGGTGCTACACCTGGGCAGCAACATGATCAGATTGTTCATCAGCGGTGCAAGAGAATGTACGTTCCCATCTGAACATATCAAGACAATAGTAACTGCGTTACCTGTTCGCACGATCTTTTCAACTTCATCCAAGAAACCAGCCTCGTGTTGCCCTCCCCTTTGGAGCCCGTTCTGCAGCATCATATTGAAATAATGATTGTCAATTACAATTTACTAACCAATGTGAAAAATGACCACAGTTTAAATGTAAGATTATTTTCACCTTAGCCAACTTGAGAATATCTTGAGCTATATCTTTCATATAACCACTTCGAAATGGTGTCATAAGGCCACTAATGGGAACCTGATAAATGTCAGTATTCAGTACTGTCAGACCATCCTCACAAAAATAAATTTCGTGTATTTACTTAGTGCGAGTTGCACCTTCTATCCTCAATACAGTGGTCTGAGCCTGATGCTATTTATTACTTTATTTTATTATGTCAGTGGAATGCAATGGATACTTAGTGGACTGATTCTAAATTATATTCAAATAATTGTGGACCGTCTTTTCAAGGCTTAAATTGTTTCTCCAATACTTATGTAGCATTCAATTTAGAAAGTACTTAGTGAGTTTTGACGAGTGACGATAACCAAAGACATGTTGCCGGTTAATATTAATTTGGTTCTTTATTTTCTACTTAAATAAATGATTGAGATTGAATTCATATCTCCCCTTAGAATGTGAAACAACAGCATTTGGTTTATCTTATAAGGGCTTCTACTAGTATGATCCTTTAGACCCTTTTACGCAATAATATTCATTTCTCATTTAAAGTTTTAGTGCTAATTGATCACCTAGTAGCCTCTTGAGTTGCATCTAATCTCTCTTGCTTTCGACAAGATCGATTTATATGGTCTTATCATAAGTGTATAGCCACCCAAGAAGTCTCATCCTCCATTCTCATAGCTATAAAGGAATCCTACGTAGTTCACCTTTAGTGTACTAAATGGTGTTCGATATGATTAAGTCTTTTGAACAAATGTAATAAAATATTGAATGGCACATTACCTTTCTTCTTAACATTTCCCTTTCTTCGTTGGTCGAATCAGCAATCATGTCCATTATAGTTAGTAGTGATTCATCATCGTATAATAGCCCCACCTGCAGAACAATACACAAATAACACACTCAGATATCATGTATATAAAAGTAATATTACAAGTAAATAATACTATACATTCCTAAATTTTGTGATACTTATACGCACCCAGAATGCTGGTACAGCACATAATGTACTTAATGGACCACTATCAGCACCTCTCATCTCGAGGAACTTTTTCAATCTGACCTGCAAATGAGAGGCGTACATATAATAATCTAATTACTTGATAACAAGAGTATTTAACTTGGCATCCAACTGGAAACCTCAGTATGAATTGTGCCGAGATGATACTCCTAGTCTTTTAAAGTTGGACGTTCCCCTGGAAATTGGGGGAGCTTCCCTACCATAAAATCCTGAAAGCATACATTCAAAACAGACATATCCAAGCCATGAGAAACGGAATCATCCACAAAAGATACAAGGAGACATGAGAAAGAAAACTAGTTAAGGACTATACCCGAAATGACTTTCCAGCACAGTTGATGTGCCTCTTGCCATGATGAACAAAAATCATTGGAACATCTAATGCATAGTCCACATATCGTTCAAATCTGTAGAAAGAGAACCATATGAACCCATTGTAAGGCACACCATAGCTCAATGAATAAAACAAAAAAATAGTATTGAGCAATTCTTGAATTTTACTCTACCCAAAAGAACTGTCAAATACAAATGGAAGCATCCCCGTGCGATCCTTGTCACAATCTGTGTAAGTATGGCTGCATACAGAACATATCTATATCAATCATTTACAAGAACTAATTATTTGACTCCACGAAAAGAGTAAGCAATATAATACCTCCTCAAGCTTATAAAATCAGTAAGATTTTGTTCTTTGAAGGGAGAATTAGCAAATATGGCGGTTGCTATCTGTATTTCCAGTTGAAAATTCAAACACATTAGAGGGGAAAGGAACTGGTGGTGCAAACTAATATAAAACACCTTAGAAAAGAATCAAAGGTTGCAAAATATAAATTGGGAGGTACCAAATGCACCCAAAGCAAAAGCTTCTAGTACCTCCCAAAATTATACTTAGAGTTTCTTTTCCATAGGTTGCAAAAGAATCAAGTAGAAAATACTAACAGGCTGCAAGGCAATGCCAGCTCGGAATTTCATGATCATATCTTGTTCTGAATAGAAATCCAGATTGACCTAGATAATGCAGGCAAGAGCATAGCAAGATCAATAATCCAGAAATGAGACAGATGAAACTTCTGATTTTGGATATCATGCATGTAGATCAATTTAAGAGAATGTACCTGCACACTGCATGTACGGAACATTACATCAAGGCCGAATGAACCAACTTTTGGCATGTATTTTTTGCATATTTGGTATCTTGCCTATACATGATCGATTAACATTATAAGATTATTTATGAAAATTTAAAAATGCATTGTAATTACTTGAAACTCCAACAATCTAATAGTACCTTTGGCATCATTGGCATGTCGCTAAGAGTCCACTTTGGTTGAAAGCCGAGTCCTAAAAATCCTATCCCCATTTCCTTCCCCACTGCTTTCACCTACAAAAACAGGGTTCAGCTGCCTATATTTTCTTGAGAATTCACGTTTGATGGCAATGAAAAAACGACTATGGTTGATTATTGAATTATTATTAGATAAATAACCATGGTCTGTCTAGTATTGGAAATATATAACCTTGATAAATAGTATTTTTTAATTAAAATGGCCATAGTGCAGCTAGCAATTGGTAAGAAAAGCTTATACCTGACAAAGGTGCGAATTGATCTCTGCATATGTTTGATGAAGTGTTTCTACTGGGGCACCACTTAGTTCGAGTTGGCCACCAGCTTCCAAAGAGATATTTTGCGCTCCCTACACCCATATAATTCAGAATAATGGGCTTGACGTTAATAGGACATTGTGAGTCACCAACATATATACTGCAAAAATAGATTTAGCTGTAGGACACACTACAAAATTATGGATTTCATCTCTAGGATTCTATAAAAGTGGAACAACAACATCATCAAATTTTTATCCTAATGCATGGAATATATTACTACTTGAATGATACATAGCAACATTCTGTATCCATGTTTCGGCATTGCCATTCATATTACAATATTCATTTCTTCATGCACAAATTAAGGACACATGGAAAGATTTACAATAAGAAATAGAAATGACATGGGGTTGAGAAGGGAGTATCTATTGAGTCCTCTGAAAATTTTGTGGCCTATTAGGCAGCACCGTTGGCAGCCTCATATTATTTTAATAACTTCTCAAGACATGAACATAGTAAGTGGCCGAGGCAATTAACCAATTAACAATATCATTCAATTGAGTCATTTTTTTCCAATTGATTGTTTGGTTTCTATGTGTTACATTATCGCGGAAAGTAACCTTACGTAACTTAGCATTTTACCTTCTTAAGACCAACTACATTGTTTCCTTCCATCACTCTGTTCCATCCATATCTATCAGCGATCCCGTTGAGCAAGTCGCTAATTTGATCATAGTTGATGGGGCGCAATGTTTCCACCTGGAAGCCAAACTTCTCGTGCTCTGTGCCTATTCTGTAAAATGGATAGATGAGAGTATTTGATTATGAGAAATTGAACCTTAAAATTGAATTCTAGATATTTAGTACTTGTCATCCTGAGTCCACAATTATTTAAATATATATTCATGAAGCAAACACAAAGAGCTACATATTCAGCAAACATATGCATGCATAAAACTCAGTATATGTACATATTTTCATTCCAGAGATTATTAAAAAAAGACTGCAGAAATAAGGCATATCCAGCTGACATGACGTACATTATTGGTTGGCAATTGAAGCTAGCTCTATGTCAGATAAAATCCTGTACTTTACTAGTACATACTCTCTCCGTCTCAAATTTTTAGTAATTCTCACTTTCCAATATTCTTTTCTATCTTCATGTTAAATCTCTATCTTTTCATCTCTCCTTAATTATTTTCTGTACATCCTACATTTTCTACCCTTCTTAATTAATTAATTCTCTTGCCCAGATCCGTTGGCCAAGCTAGACACAACAACACACGATGCACATACTTTGTAAGAATACTCATGTAATCATGATAAGCTTTTGATATGGAAAACTCATTTTTGACCCTGGTGCCAGTGCATCAGGGTAGATGAATGTGGCTACGCCAATGCCTAGATCCAAAACAACTTATAAAGTGAGATAGATTAGTACTAATTATAAGTGGACGCATTTTTTTCTACTCGTGCTGGGTTTGGACTACTGGAACTCTCCAACAAATCAGGGCATTTGATTGATCACTGAGTTGGAGAATGCATACTGGATTCACCATAAGCTCCCCTTGCATATTCGGGAGAGTCATTAACTGCGAGTATCTGCTTTTGTTGAGCTTTAAACGACTAGGATTTTCCATGCCGTGCATTTAAAAAATGACTCAATGTTGTGTATAGTTAGATCCACAATAATTCTTTTCCAAAACTTTCACCATTCATGTTTTTAATGTGATTCACCATGCATATTTTCATCAAATTTCAGCTAGATTCTTCCGGCTTTATACCTATTTGCTTATTCATATCTTTATATATTAAAGCGCAAGCATTCTCTAAACTCTCGTTGCATCATGTCACCCTAAAAATATTAACCGTCGAATTAAAATCTAACGGTAGATATTATAAAAGAGAAAAAAAAATCCTTTCCTCAGTCAACGCAAGAGTGTCCTTTTGCTCGGCAGGAGCAGATATGAACAACTGTGCCATCGCTTAGCTTTTTCAGGTTTAACATAAATTTTGACTATAGTCATATTTAATTTTTTATAAATTTCATATATTATAATTTGCTTTACCATTAAAGTTATTTGAATCACAACTTAAAATTTTACATATTTGAATTAATTTTTTAGATAAGTTAAATAGTCAAAGATGATATTAAAAATAAACTGTAAACAATAATTTAGAAATAGAGAAAGTATGTGGTAGTACACATAGACAATGGCATAGATATAATAAATTAACTGTAACTATTTTGTTAAATCAAATTTACTTTTGCTATCGATTCAATATAACTAATCCAAAAGATATAAGAGAAGTTCTTATAAATTTATTCTACTTCTATGTCTTATAAATATATGCTACAATTTAAAACCTTTATATGTACTGAAAATGTATATTTAGATAATTTAAATTATTTTATCTTTAAAAATGCTCCTTGATTATTATGAAGACTAAGATTTAATCTTTTTCCTGCTTACAACTTCGGTCAAAAAAATATTAGCTTTGAACGCAATGTTTTAATCAAACATTGTTAATATAAATTAAAAATAATTTTAAATTTATTAAGTTATAAAATTATAAATAATTTGTTTTAAAAATACTTTCTTAAAAGTGTATCAATGCTACTTTTTATTAAATATTTTATAGATAATAAGGGTCACACTTATGATTTAAAAACTATGTCGACAACTTGTTTTTAAGACCGGAGTATATGTTTACGAAACTTTGTCATCCATATCAAAGTAACTATACTTCTATTTGTTAAATAATAACTTTAAAATATACTGTTTTAACTAAGAGTGCACAACAAAAATATAAACAAAAAGCGCGGCAATTGCCGTGCAGATTTTCTAGTATATAACCTAATTCGCTGTATCAACAAACCTATAGTTGAAGCATCAAACACATTTATTGTCCACGGATTTGTGTTTGCCCTTAAATTTGCTCATAAATGTTCGGTCTCTGTACTGATCATATATAAAAAATAGCAAATTTTCTTTACCATGACGCATAAAATATCTATTTGTGCCCATGAGCTTGTAGAATTATCTTTCAAAATTGCAATATATTGTTTCTCAAAAGGTGTACCTCTGTGAATCTATTGCTATCGGTTTCCGCCATATTCCTCACTACCTCTCATACGTCCTATCTTCTGCTCTCTTTTTTTCAGCTTGGACGTGCAACATATCAATATGACTTTGTAAACAAGTACGTGTCAATATAAAATATGTAAGTATGGATGCAAGATATAGTGGGACATTCAACATGAGATTTTTGGAAATTCGCACTGGAGCGACTATAAGTAGTGTCAAGTTAAGTAGCATCTTAAAACTGATACGGAGTATAATCTAATACTGCATTTTGTTTTGAAAATAAAAGAGAACAAATGTATGACTGGCTAATCTAGTAGGGCGATGAGCAAATGACCTCCAGGCGCAGCGTGGCTTGCAGCCGGAGGCAAGGTAGGAGATCAGGTCCTCCTTCGTCAGCGGCTCGGTGTCGGTGGCACGCACGGCCTCCTCCACCGGCAAGCTGGCTGCCACCACGAAGCGGCGCCGGCCAGTCACAGAGACTCGGGAATGCCTCGCCAGAAGCACCTGTGGCAGAACTGGTGCAAGGGCATGCGGCGGCGCATGGGAGCTAAGGAGCAGGCTGGTGGAGCGACAACTGTGTGGCCGGGATAGCATCTGGTAGAGCCACAATCGGGTCTGGGTATATGTAACCGCCGTGAGGCTTCTTTCAGGCAAGAAACAGCTGGTCGGTTACACGGACCGTGGGTCACGATTCGTCGGGAAGATGCAGCTGGTGTCAGCAGTGTCTTCTCCGGTGTCAAAGAACTCGAAGAATGAACACATGGCGTGCATGCCGCATGCGAGAGAGGGATCGACAAGATGTTGTTTAGAAACAAAGGAGCGAGATGAGAATCACGACCAGCTGTCTCTGGCCTTGACGACGTGACGTCGTCGAGGTTTTTTCTAGTATACTGGAAGTGACACAGAGAGTTCTACCTATGTGGCATGTTATCCAGAGTTCTAGATTCATGGGTTGCGTGTGGAGCTCATGGCGGATCCATGAAACGGGACAAAGGGATAAGCCCATTGTGTTTATATATCGTTATCTTCAAATGACGTACTCCTACAGAGCAAGTAACACTGTGACGTCGATTCTTCTATACTGCAAAGATTGGGTTTCCTTTGACATTTTAGGTACTCTGGGATCATCTATATATCCAGCCTCACGTTTGCCCTTGATCGATCTAATGCCTACCCTCTCTTAACAGCATGCATGATTAATCACCAGGTCCACAAATTTTGTGGAGACGACAGAGAGGTGTCACACTGGTTACACGAAATACGTTGAGTTTCGCGCTCTGCATGTCGACTAGCTAAACACACCCAGGATACATGCATACCTGTTAGGAACGAAGTTCATCGATCTGATGAGCGTCCATAGACTCGAAATCTGCTGTCACTATTTTATACAATCAAATTTTGATTCGAGATCAAAGATTGGCTTAGGAAATCACCCTACACACCAAGAGGCAACCAGGAGATTGAAATTATACGAACATAAATTGTTAATTCGGACCATTTATGTGACAGACCGCCTCACAAAAAGATGATCCATCGACCACAGGATCTTATCGGATGTTACTCGACGAAAGAAAACTAATAATACAATTCAAGCACGATAAAATATACTACAAAGTGTTGCTTAAGTTCATAAAACCAAAATTTTTGAAAGTGCAAAAGCAATAACCTGAGTTAAACTGGGATCTTTTGCAGACTATGCATGAGTTCATATGATGCATCCTCTAGCAGCACATAAACAGCAGCGGTGAGCAGGGTTCACAACGGACATAGCTACCTTCGAGGTTGCTTCTATCAATTAGTTCAGATGAGGGAGAGAGAGACCACCTGCACACAAAACCATAGAGAACCAAGCCCTGAGCATTCAAATATAGTGAGTCTTTATATTCAAGTTTTAACGGTAAATTAAGTTCACGAAATATAAATTTAGTTTGCGCTATAAAGCTATATCAAACATGGTTGCCAGGTAATTGCATATAAACTAAGCAAAACAGTTCATATTATTGTTAATGTTATTGTTGTTGTTGTTGTTATTATTATTATTAGTCTACTTATTACTACTACGATGTGACGCAGTGAACAAGTGATACTCGTTACTGTGAGGGGCAGCGATTATAATTGATTTACACCAGCTGAGAAAACTCGAAGTACACGACACGTACGCGCTTCTCCGAAGCCGTACGTGGCTACTTTTCACAACAATAGCATAGAGCCGATCCGACGTCTACTTCTCCCGAGAATATGGTCCTCCATGCGATCACCACGCAGGATGTGTGTATGGTTAGATTCAAGTCTCTTATCCACCCAACCCCTAAAGAAGAGTAGGGTTACGTCCAACTACTACGAATATTGAGCTACATCAGTTTTCTGGATCTATAATTCCAGTATATATTCGGTACAATCTAACTTGTTCAATAGAGTCACACTCGAATCGGTCTTTAATGACACAGACAGGGCTACCACCGTGAAGGTCCAGCCTTCTCAAGCCCTCTTATACTCTATCCTCACCCACGTCTCAGGTTTATTCAAGTGTAAGATAAAATCAAACCTATAATCTTGCGAGTGAGGTTTCTCATTTACTTGACTTCTACCGTTGATTAGAACTCATAGTCTAGCTCTACATCGAGTTACCTGTACTAATATATACTCAATAGAGGTAATTGGTGCTATCATACATCCTAGGGTTTCAAACAACTCTTATAACTTAATGCACAGTACATTAGCTATACAATACATAGTGATAAAATAAAAATTTAAAACAGGGTTAATGCACCGGGGCTTGCTCACTGTTAGCTTTCTTTGCCAAAGAAATGACTCTACGCTCCTCTTCGGATGGATTGGGTCCTAACATGAATGATACGCAAAGGAATGAATTATAACAGTTTTAAATTTTAATTAACATCGTATGCAATGATAGCTTTTTATTTTTAAAAAGTGGCTAGTTATCAATCTTCTTTAAAATGGTTTTTGAAAATATAAAATGTAACTTAAGTTGTTCATAAAATCAGAAAGGTCATAGAATATTTTTTTTAAAAATCTCAGGATTTATTGAATTCAAATGAATTTATAATAAATTTAAATACCATGTGAACACAATAAATTATTTTAAATTAATTTCGGATGAAATCAAATACAAAAGTCTTCTAAAACATAAAATTTAAATAAAGAAACAAAAAAGTAGAAAATTTCAAGATTTATTGAAATCAAATAAATTTATAATAGATTAAATACAATTTAAGCAAGGTAACTCATTTATAAAAATTATTTTGAAGAAAATAAAATATGGAACTATTCTAAAACAGAGAGTTTGACTAAAGAAAAGAAAAGTAAAATTTTCAAGATTTTATCATGCCAAAGAATATTGATAATGCATTAATGAAATTATTATATAATCTGAATTATGTAAATTAATTTTATGCATAAAAAGAAAAATAGTTAGCTTCATAATATACTTCTAGTTGAGAGGATCCTAACAAAATTTGTTTCATAATTTTTCGAGCTAAAATAAATTTTATACGAATTTTACAAATTTAAAAGCATTTTTTTATCCCTTAAATAAATGAATTCGCAAATAATAAAAAATTCCAGCTGGGTGGGCCGAGCCACGATGGAGGCGCGCGGTGCGCTTGTCGTGCGGAGCGGCCGGCCAGCGGCCAAGCGCTCACTGGGGCTGCTCGCCGGCGACTAAAACAAGGAGGGGACGACACTAAAAGGATCACAGCGGCCGGGGGTGCTCGCTGAGGGGGTCGACGCGGTGGAGGTCTCACCGGAGCACGCTCGACGACAAAAAGGCGGCTGGAGCAAGGTTCGGCGAGGTGGCGGAGGCGGTTCTGACGACGAGAAACAACTTTGTAAGCACTGAGAGCTTCACTGCAGGATGGGGAAGGTTGGCGTAGAGGTTGTTGTCGACGAAGATGGGTGGAGATGGGCTGTCCACGGCGAGGTGGCGCGGGTTCCGACGAACGGTGTCGTGCAGAGCTCGATTACTAGCACCAACGGCCACGAAATCGATTGATTCTTGTCCCAGGAGATGCGATAGTAAGGAAGAAGCCTGGAACCAGAAGGAATTGAAGGTAAATCGCCTGTAGCTTGAGGATTTGGCCGGAGTCCAGCCGGTAGCTCCAACAACTCGTTATTTGGGGAAACATCGAAATCCGGCTCGTGCAGTGGGAAAGGAGGCGGGCTGAGGTGTGGGAGAGCTGGAGGGCGCGCTGGCGCAGTTCTCCATCAAGGATCGGGGGCCGGAGACGGCTTAGCCAGAGTGCTCCGCGGTGGCGTCAGAGAGAGAGGTGGCGGCCGGAGGTGGAAGAGGGAAATGATGGAGGAGGAAGGAGCTCGGCCGGAGGGGGTAGGACGCGAGGAGGCTGGGACGAGGCAGCCGGGTCGACCTGGCACCGTGCATGAGCTCCACCGAGGGAGTTGCGGTGGCAGCGAGAGAGAGGAGCACAGTGGTGCGCTGGCATGAGAGGTAGGAGGCGGAGGAGCCGGGAGTTGAGGCTGACAGGTGGGTCTCGTGAGATTTCTCTTTTTTTTATTTTCGCTGATTTTCTGCGCTGCTATATGTTTTAATCCGAAAGCACAACTTCCGGAGCTCTAAAAATTTTGAAATTTTGTAGGCTGTTAGAACTTTTCAAAAGGAACAACTTTTATTTTGGGACCAAGTTCAAAATAGAAATAAATAAAATTATATTGAATTTTAAAGACAGGAAATCCTTTTGAGCGAAATAATTTATGTACCTTTAAACCTCAAATAAAATTTCACGAAAACTTCTAAAATTTAAATTGTTGTAAAAGCTTTCAAGAGAGAATTTTGTTTCACCACATTTCATTGAAAATTTTGAACTCACAATTTTAAATTCAAACTTAAATGCAAACTAGCTGGAATTGATTTAAATCCTTTTTGAGCTCGGTTTTGAACTCACAATTTTAAATTCAGAAACATGAAGTGTTACAATTTAAATGCGTGTAGATCGTGTGTTATGTCAAATACTACTTTCAATGTCGAAAAGGAAGTTGTTTCTGAATAGTGCTGAGTTCAAATATTAAAAATACAAATTACCAATAATTTTTTAAGTTGTTACATTTAATTTGGAATTGTGAAAATCATATGATTAGATTTATCTTAAAAAATACTTTCAAAAAATATTTCTATGCCACTTTTCAATAAATATTTGGTAAAAGTAAATTTAAAAGTATATTTTAGAGATCATGTTGTTGTCCAAAACGATTTATTTTTGATTCTGAAGTAAGAGAGATATTAATACAGCTGTTTATTTGCTTAGATTTAATGGTTAAAAATAGAAAGGTAGCTTAACCAAAGGTACTAAATTGATAGATCTAATAAAAAAAATGATAAGCTCGGTACTAATTTTTAAAAATTAATGGATGAAATTATTTTAGTAGGAGAGGTCTCCCAAAGTAATTAAGTAATGTAGACAAGATTTGCAGTTTAAATCTACGTAAATCCACGGACAAGGACGCGTGCGTACTGAAATATGCACAATGCATACGGGATGGCGCGCCGCATGCATCATTCTTGCGATTGGGCCAGCTGGGTTTGAATACTGCACATGCATGAAATTCACATCGCTGTATATTTTGATCCAATCAATCAATCAGCAACGCAAGCATGTAGGGCCAGGCACGAGAAGAATAAAGCGCCACTATAGGAGTAAATAAAAACTCACCCCACATGGAGGTGCGAACCAACTGTGCCGGCTCACTGCCACAAAAGCCTCCGGCGAAAACACTGTCGTCGTCGCGTGTGGACCATCCATCTAAGCGAATGGACGGCGTATGGGTTGGGCCGCATGCGCGGCCAAAAAAATCCGCTCATCCTCTATAGACAGATGTGCTTCATTGTAACATAAATGACATAAAGTTTTTATCGCTTCCGTTGCGTTGTTTTTAAACTCTTTTGTAAACTTAAATAAGAATTAAATGTTGAAATAACTATAAAATGGTTTGTAATATATTTTCATGTCTCATGTTCATTATGTGATACTTGATATTGATCCTGCATAATGAATCATCTATTTTTTTCTGAGTGGTTCAGTTAGAAGGAAGGACTGCCCTCCACTGGCCCACCAATCAGCAGCACCATCTCTTTGACACTCATCAGATCGAGGAACCAGTTCCACCTGTCTAATCAAGATGGTGTGAGCAATGAATAAATAGCACACTTCTGTTTTTCAGCTCCTCCATTCCTAACAGAATTTGCTTCAGGATTTATTCAATGGGAAGGTGGAAGAGAGAATTATTTTACATTGCATTTGTTTATACTCCCTCCGTCCCACTCTATGTGACGTTCTAAGAAATTTTGCGCGGCCCTAGGCATAAGTGAAGTTACGGTTCTGCTCTCGCTGCCTTTCCTCTCTCTCTCTCATGCTCCGCCCATCCCATTCCGCCCGCCAAGCATGGCGCTCGGAGCCGCGACCTCCGAGATGAGTTGGGACGGAGCTCTCCTGAAGTCGCTGGTGGGTGGGGGCGGAGCTTGTCGCCGTGAAGTGCCGCTCGCAGTCAGTCATCGCTCCACGCCCGAAGCCGCAGCTCGCCTTCGGCCACCAAGCGCCCACCCGCCGTCGCTGCTGTTCAACTCTTGGCCCCGAGCCCAACTCTCCCGCCGCTGCCGTTCATCTTTGGGACCATCGAACCAAGGAGCTTGTCCGCCGCCGTTCCTCGCATCTGCGCTGCACAAGAAGGCCGCCATTCCTCGTCGAGATCTACTATCGGGGCCGCTGTCGGGCCGCCGCCTTTGATTGCCGCCGTTCTCATCAAGATCCGCGCGCCTTGCCTCTGTCGAACCGGTGGGAATGTGCTTGTCCACCGTCGCCACTGTCAAGCAGGTGGGAAGGTGCTCGTCCGCCGCCTTCGAGCTACTCCTCGTCTCCGTTTCGACGGGCCGCCGCTCCGTCGGTCTGGCGCCACCTCGGTGAGGTCGCTCCACCGCGTCACCGGGCCGCCGCTCCGTCAGTATGGTGCCACCTCGGCTCCACCGCATCGCCGGGCCGCTCGCCGTTCATGTCAGGCCGCCGCGACCTCGGATCCACAGCATCGCCCAGCCGCCGCTCCAAGAGCTCGCTCTGCCAGGTTGCCACTTCCTGCTCGCATGGTCGCCCGCGTAGATCTGGATACGAATTTGGTGAAATGGCGGAGGGAAACGGGCTTGAGTTGGGGAAGAAAACAAAAGCCACATCACTGTCGTTGTGTTTATTGTAGTGTCGACGACATCGAACGAAGAGCGACACTTTATTTGAGACAAATTTTGAACTGTAAAACGACACTCTTTCTGAGACGGAGGGAATATCACTTACAAACACTTAGTAGCCTCAACACCAATCGCCTGCAGCCGGAATCATTCGACAGTAATCAGCCTTGTGGACATGCATAGAGTACTGTACACACAATCTCCTCTAACTAGTTTGCCCTATCAATTTTGATTCCAATTCAGACTTTGTTTGGTTAGATTTTAGGTAAATGGAATGGAGTGGAATAAGAGCAGGGGCTGATCTAAAATTTAACTTGGAGGGGTGTTAATCTTTTTGTTAAGTATTTAAATAAGCTTTTTAGCATGTAATTTATTGTTAGTACATAAAATTAGTAGAAAATCTGAGTAAAAGGGGTGCTGTAGCGGGGGCAGCAGCCCCCCCCGGATCCGCCCCTGAATAAGAGAGATTCAAACCATATATAATCTGTGATGACTGTCAAACCAACTTTAATCCATGTGGATAGATGGAGAAACGATCAAGGCCTCAGATATCAAAGATTATCTTAGGAAATCACTTTCACCCCTACTGACCAAGAGGTGAGGAGATTGAAATCAGACGAGCGTACTTGTTCCTATTAGACTGATTTAGGACCCGTTCGGTTACTCCTTTTGACGCCGGGATTACAGGTGGATTGGATCCTTACAAGTCGGGTGCGAATTCAATTCTCACACTAACCAAACAAGCTCTTAAATCTGTTGGTAGGGTGTTATGTCCAATAATGTATACAAGATCTGCGGTTTGAATGCACGCAAGTCCTACAGAGACAACGAGGCGGGCGTGCTTAAATACGCACAGCGCAACGCGTACGTATTTCACATCGCTGTATGATTTTGATCCCATCAATCAGCGACGCAAGCGTGTGCTCCTAACTAGCTATCAGTGACTCAATCAGCTCACCAACCCCTTCGACTGACTAGCCCTCTTTTAGTTCTCCCTCTTCCGGCCGTTTGACATCGACTTGCCTGCTCTCTCTCTTTCTCTCTCTCTCTCTCTCTCACTCTGTAGTAAGGTTTCTCAGAGAGAGAGAGAGAGAGAGAGAAGGGGGCCATGGATCGCCATGGCCAAGGAGACGATCAGAACGATTGCAAGGCGGCGCTGCTGCTGCGCCACGACGACGACGGCGGAAGGAAGGAAGAGCGGTGGTGGAACCTCGCGAAAGTACGCGAGGAGTCGAAGAAGCTGTGGCAGATCGTGGGTCCGGCCATCTTCACCCGCACCGCAACCTACAGCCTCAACGTCATCATGCAGGCCTTCGCCGGCCACCTCGGCGACCTCGAGCTGGCCTCCGTCTCCTTCGCCTGCACCGTGCTCGTCGGCTTCAACTACGGCCTCATGGTGCGTACGGTTCTGGCCTTCGATCTTCTTAACAACAGTCGCGCGGGTAGATTCTCTGTTTGTGTAGCGTGTAAAAGTGTAAAACCCTTCTTTACAAAAATGAAATCTGCTAGAATTTGAACAGATCGATGACTGCACTGTTGCTAGAAGTTGCGCGGGTATAATCTCTGCTTGACACGGTCGTTAGGAGTACTAGATCTATGGCTGCACAGTTGACACAGTAGTTGAGACAGTTGAATCAAAAGAATTAAAGAACCATGACATTTTCTGAACGCCCATCTGCCACATGTGCTGCACTTGCAATCATGTCGCTATAATTTGTACACGATGGCCCTTGAACAAACTCTCCAACCACTTCTCGTCCACTAGTTTTGGCTTCTACTAGTACTCCCTCCGTTGTAAAATATAAGCATTTTTAGATTTAGTTAAATTCAAACTTTTATTACTTAAGTATTTTTAAGTTTAATCAAAGTCAAATTTTTATTACTTTGACAATTAATAATGAAATATTAATGATATTTTATCATATAAAGATTATTTTTTTTATTTATCATGAAAGAAGCTTTCATAAAAAAATATATTTTTATTTTAAAAATTATGTAATTTTTTTAGATATTATTAGTTAAATTTAGAAGACTTTGATTCTATCTAAACTTAAAAATGCTTATATTTTGAAAAGGAGTCAGTACTCGTTTAGGCCCTGTTTGAAACCTGTGAGGCCTATTCTTTAGTAACTGTGAGGCTCTGAAATCAGATAATTCTTATATAGGAACATAACTATGTATCTATTAAGGGTGTGTTTGGTTCTGGGGCGAAGTGGGATGGGACGGGGTCATCCTTTTTTTCTGGTATGAGGTGGCCCCTGTTGCTATTTGATTGAATGGATGGGGTCATCCACTTTTTTTGTTTAGAACAAAGGATAAAGGAAGGATGAGGCCGCCCCAGTTTTTGTTTGGATGGATGAATATAGATACATAGATTTTATCTTTAACTCATATATGTACAGCTTTATATAAACAAAAATCAACACAAATATAATAGATAATTAGCATGCCAGTAACATATATAATTAGCAAGTTTAGGTCTTACAGATGTTTCTGCCATATAGACATACAGAATTACACTAGCCTAAAGGCTATACAAAATAATAGTCAATTATCAGACCACACCACTGAATGAACAATGGTCCAAAATAACTGTCAACTAGCAAACCCCCCATAGAACTCACCAGTGCATTGTTTATGGGTTACAAGAAAAAATAAAGATCACAGCCAACAGTCCCTACTCTAAGGGAAGGTTTCATTAACAAACTTAGCTAGCAGGCTAATCTGATATGTCAAAGGCAAAGTAGGGAACTTTCTGCCCATACGTGGATTATCAACCAAATAAGCATAGTAATAAGCCTTGTGGGTGTCATCAAAACTTAGAATGTTTTGTATTGTCCCAAGCAAGTCATCCAACACCTCATCACCAGAAGCCTTCTCAATTGCATTGGCAAGTCTCTCAAAACTAGATTTGAAGGCTGCAATCAGTCCATCCTCTTCCATTCTCCACAATCTTGGCTCTCTTGTTGGGTCTAGTGGCTGAAGATGAAGCTCCATTATCTTCTGGAGGGCTACGATAAGTACCAACCCCATCATCATTCCCAATGTCAACATTTTCAGTTTCAAGAGCTTCACTTGATCCCTTCGCATATTTTCCTATAGCCATGGTGTTTCCAAAGATAGTGAACATTTCCTTGAAGTGCTCAATAGGTTTGTTTAAGAATTCAGCATCAGCTTTATGATCTAGATCCTACATGTACAAGTATGGAAATCTATAAGAGAAGAATGCAATATGACAAGTAAAAGGATGAAAAGTCGTTGAAGTGCATACCGCCACATAGTCTGTGTAATGCTCATGGTCAAGAGTGATCATAGAATTGTCTTCATTCCAACCAGCAGCACTCAACTTCTTGAGGTGCATAATCCTTCCATACTTTCTCTTCCATGTCCTCAAACGGTTTTTGATATGGTCAGCAGTGAGCTTCATTTTGAAATGCTCATTCAAAGCTCTAGCACACATGTTGTGATGGAGTTTCTTAAAGTCTGATGATGTCTTAATGCCTTCAGACACTAAGCTTAACAAGTGAGCGAGCATAAAACTGGACATTGCATAAGTCCATACAACATGGCCACTTCCTTTAGATTGGTCCCCCAAGTGTTCTCCTCGTCCTTCAGAGTCCATTACCTACCATATGGAGAAATAGAAAAAAAATTCCAGCAACAAATACATGTCCATAAAATTGTATTTCAGCAAGATATATGAGCCTGGCAGCTATTTTCATCAAAAACATGTCCATAAAACTACATTACAATAATATTTGTCCACACACATGAAAAAATAGCATTTGAAAATTACAATGAATGTAAATTATACCTACAGAACAGATACAAATTAGTTTGCATAGTAATTTTGACGGTCTTCCCACATCTGATCAGCTACTTGTTGTCTGAAATTAACCATAAATATATGTTCCGTAGCTTGCCCACTAGATGTTGTAGCATGGTTATGAAGTGGCCAATTGGATTCTTCAATGATCAGCTAATCACCCCCATCTTGTATAACCCAATTATGAATAATGCAACATGCTACAATAATGTCTACTTGAGTACGAAATGGGAAAAATGGTGTTGCATCATCAAGAATTTTGAACCTCCGTTTGAGTGATCCAAATGCACGCTCTACTGTGACACAGAGGGAGGAGTGTCTAAGGTTGAACAATTCCTTCTCATTTTGTACCGGATTGTTCCCCCATTCATTCAAGTGATATCGAACACCACGAAAAGGAGGCAAAAATCCAGGTTTAGCTCCATATCCAGCATCAATTAGATAGAACTTGCCTAAGACATGATGTAAAAGTGTGTCACATTTCTATAAATTAAGGACCATATGATGCTATAAACTTAATCTAATTTCCTTCCGGAACACGAAGACCATTTTCCCCCTCTAAAGCATCTCTCAATACTAAAGCATCATGTGCTGATCCCTCCAAACCAACCAAAACATATGTGAACCGAAGATCAAAATCTACAGCCGCCATTACATTTTGAGTGGCATATGACTTTCTACCACGAAAGGAGGGCTCCATTTCCTTAGAAACTGATGCACGTATATGTGTACCATCAATAGCTCCAATACAATCCTATTTTAGTTCAATACAAACAAACAAAAAATAATTAAGGTCCTTACAGATTCGCATACTAAACAATTCAGATTGAGAAAAACTGAACCTCGAACCTTAAAGTATGGATCTCATCTTGGGTTTTCGGCTATTTTAGATGGAGTCTCTAATGATGGTGGCCTAATAAGTTTAACTCGTAGCTCACCAATGGCATGAAGCACTTTATTGAAATAACGGCTCACAGTTTCACCTGACCGATCATAATTAGTTCCTACTAATCTATTCCTAAGATTGTGCCCCACTGTGTTTAAAAACATAGCCACTTGTTCCTCAACACACATGTGTATTGTATCTTGAAGCAAAGCACGGTCTCTAAAGACCTTGCAAAACCGAAAGAACATTTCCCTATTGAGTCTAAGCATGTTAACACATGTTGTATCACTCCTCCATATTTTTGTGTTGAGGTACTCCAGTCTAATTCTATCCCTTTCTTCCATTGGACCATAAGTAATACCAACTCTATTATAATCTCTTTTTCTTTTTCTAGACTTGATAATCATAGCCATCATGGACAACAACATGTGTGCAGCCGTAGCATAAATCCAATGACATCACTTGCTGGTTTGTATTGGGGAACCATACTTTTTCTTTCACTTGCTGGACCAATGGAGGAGGTGATGTCGAGGGAGGAATCGAGCTGATTCTGCCGGTCCGCGTGCAGTCCTGCCAAT
>BCLG01005879.1:0-12810 GCA_001602295.1 Zoysia matrella | reverse complement strand
GTACGTTTGCCGTGGTAGATCTGCTCGGGAGACGTGATGTCGCCCTGTAAGGCTCCTGTGTCGGATGGCAGGAAGGAATCGCCCATTCTTCCAGGGCTGCAATTTGTATGAAACGTTTGGCAATGTTTTCGAATAAATGGTGATTGGCGCTGTTTAAATTATGGGAATAGTTTTTTTTTTTTGGTGGTGGTGGTGGTGGTGGTGGGGGGGGGGGGGATTGATGTGAAAACTTGCTTAGAAAAACAGTTCCTGGATGTATGAAGCTTCTGGTTGCAAATTCAATTTCTGGAGCTTGCATTGATTAGTATTCAGGTTCAGAGTCCAAGCTGAGGTCAGATAGGTTTTCCATCTACTATTGCGCTTTTAGTATTATGACTCCTTAGCTGTTGACTTGAATGCGTGAAATGAAATTTGTTTCTGAATGTTAAGCAATGCAGCAACTATATACTGATGGGTGGGACAACACTGTTAAACACATTAGTTCCTTAGTTTTCATGGAATTTGACTCCTTGTTCCACAAGGATCAACCGTGAATTGCATAGGTGACGAATGAGTACAATTCCGTTTCTGATTCTGTGTTTCAGTTCTATACTTCTAGCATCCTCCAGGAGATTCTGTCTATTCATTTTTATATTAAAATTCTATTTACTATCCAGTTTTGATGTGAATTGTAAACAACTTTCACCGGTACTGATGCCTAGAATCTTCATTTCCTTCAGAGTCTGGAAAACTCCTCACGTGGGGTTCTGCTGATGACATGGGCCAAAGTTATGTGACGTCTGGGAAGCATGAGGTAAAGATACCAGACTGATTTTTGCTTTCATGAACCACATGGGAGAACCTCTTACTAAAGATAGAATGTTATGCTTCTCAGGAAACTCCAGAAGCATTTCCTCTACCTAGTGGTGTTGCGATAGTGCGGGCAGACGCTGGATGGGCTCATTGTGTTGCAATAACAGGTATTTGACAAACTGAGCACCCATCTTTGGTATAGCTAGTGATTGTGGTACTAGTGGTATGATTATTATAAATGTTGTCCGGGAGCAGATGACGGGAATGTCTATACGTGGGGCTGGAAAGAATGTGTTCCGACTGGAAGGGTTGTCATGGACCATTTATCTGTTGGAACTTTGGAGAAGGATGAAAGACAAAATGCTATGGTCACTGACCAAGGTTGTGACGCTTGCTTCCTACCTTGTTCCATTTCTGCCTAAAAAATATAAGCCTCTTTATATCGATTGTTTACAGACATAACAAAGGAAACTCCATTACAGTGAGCCCGAGGTCACAGGTGTCTAGGACAAGCAGTGGTTCTGCATCTGGTCCTCCTGAAAGTAAGAGTATTGAGGACAACACAAAGCGGCGAAGGTTGTCTTCTACAAAACATGGACAGGAGAGTTCAACATCTAGTGATGAAAGTCTTTCAGCACCCCCTTGCCTTGTGACATTTAATACCGGAGTGAAAATAACGGCAGTGGCTGCTGGTGGTCGTCATACATTAGCATTATCAGGTAATCGGCATTTGGCTTTGTAGCTCTGCTTTTACGTTAGCTAGGGATCTCTATTGATTAAAGCAAGTTTCTCCAAAGCTTCAGATTTAGGTCAGGTATGGGGTTGGGGATATGGTGGAGAAGGGCAACTAGGTCTGGGCTCTAGAATCCGCACTGTTTCCTCTCCGCATCCTGTACCGTGCATTGAATCAGCAGTCTATGGTAAAGATCGGCCATCAGCAATGAAAGGTAACAATGCTGCTGAAGGACACATCAATAAGGTCATTGGAAATTGTGTGAAGGCTATTGCTTGCGGAGGCCGTCATAGTGCTGTAGTAACAGGTCAGCTATATTTTGAAACTTCATTCAATTGAGTTCTTTGTTGTAAGAAATCATGTAGTAACGTAACTTAAATAAGTACTCCCTCCGGTTTTAAAATATTGACACCGTTCACTTCTAACATCAACTTTGATCATTCGTCTTATTCAAAAAATTTGTTCAAATTTGTAATTTTTTTATTTGATTTATCATTAGTGAAATTTAAATCACAACTAATAATTTTACACATTGAAACAAATTATTTGAATAAGACGAATGGTCAAAGTTGATGTTAGAAGTCAACAGTGACAATAATTTAAAACCAGAGGGAGTATATCCTTTTGTAAATTCATCTGACAGAATTGTTAGGGGAAAAAATTGTGTTTCAGTACTCTTCGAATTTGCTACTATTCTCCATTGGTAATCACATATGTGTATATTCATAACAATTATGATTTGGCATGTTCTTTTGTTTCTAAACATGATATGTGTATATTCATAACAATTATGAACCGAAAATATATTTTGAGAATTTGAGTTGACCCTAAGAGAGTTTTCTTAGTTAATTATAGGATTGTTGATAGGCTGCTGCCTTTTTTTTGAAGTTCTGCAATAAGTCCCTTTGCTGTTCTCAGAATTTCACCTTGCACCTTTAACACCTAAAACCTGCTTGCAGATTCAGGAGCTCTTCTGACATTTGGATGGGGACTTTACGGACAGGTAAGCATCTAGTCTGGCCAGTTTGAATGGATCAAACAAATCAGCAACTTTAATAACTAAACAAGCACATTGAAGTAGCTAACAAATGATATCTTAGTATGGATGGGTAATTCAACTTCAAAATTTTATAATGATTGGAATTAATTAAAATTTCTTCATCAGACCTTTTGAATTTTGGACTGGAACCTATGTGAAACCAGACATATTTGCTAATTTATATGTTTTGGTATACAAATATAGTTGAAACCAAACACATGTGCGTAACATGATTGGAGTTAGATGTAACTTATTTATCAGAAAACTGCCCTCGATCTGAATAAGTGAATATATGGAGAAAATAGCTTAATTTGATCTTTCGGGCTGGAACATAGTTGAAATGGAACATTCGTGGTAGTTTGGATATCACACTGTTATGGTTGAAGCCAAACATCAGTGCTGAGTTCGGGAATCACATTTTTTGCAAGTCTCTATATTGCGGCATATTCGTATTAATGCCATGTTATGTGTGGCGAATTAATTTAAGGCTATATGTCTTGTCTTATAGAGAAGTTAGGTATCGTTATGTTTATAAGTCACAAGTGTGCTCTTTCTTCTTTCAGTGTGGACAAGGGAATACAGATGATGTTATAAGTCCGACATGTGTATCGTCTATCCTTGGAGTCAAGATGCAAGATGTGAGCGCAGGTTTATGGCATACTGTATGTACATCAATAGATGGTGATGTCTATTCCTTTGGAGGAAATCAGTTTGGGCAGCTTGGTATAGGCTCTGATCAAGCTGAGGTATGTTCTGGATGTTAATAGATGTTTATTCCAAAATCTGATATTTAGAGCGAGGACCATAGTCGGTATAGTTATTGTAGCCAGAAATTTACATAGTTGCTAGTAGTGAAGCCTATTTTTATATTTCAATGCAGACTGTTCCAAAATTGGTAGATGCCACAAGCTTGGAAAATAAGAACGCCAGACATGTTTCTTGTGGCGCACGACACAGTGCTATTATAACAGGTACCACTTTTTAGTTCTGCACCTTGTTGTAGGGATCTGCAGTTATAACTGCATGTAGTATCAAATATCCTTAGCACTAGGCGCCCCTGCTCTTTGGGCTGTTATAGACTGCCTGGCATCTGATGAATGTAACAAATTTCTGCAGATGAAGGCGAGGTCTTCTGCTGGGGATGGAATAAGTACGGCCAGGTGAGTTATCCCTCAGTTCTCTTTTCCATAGTGGTGAAAAAATATGAACAAAAGAAATTGCAACCGTTTCTGATACTCGAGTTGTCCCTGCAGCTCGGGCTCGGCGATTCGGTGGACAGGAATGTACCTTGCAGTGTTCCCGTGGACACGTACCACCCACTGAACGTGTCTTGCGGTTGGTGGCACACGTTAGTTCTAGCGGAGTCACCGACTTGAAACCTGACGAATAAATTACCCTATTAGTTTGACAATTTTGTTAGGAACGTGGTAGGCTCATGCAGCTGCAGTGGTGCTGCATTTCGTACATGGCAGTGCATACAAATGTTTGTATTCATCATTCTTTCCGCTGCGCTCTTAAACGTGCAACGTCAACAAAAATTGTGTCGCAGAGTATACAGTTTAGGATTTCTATGTGCTTGAGCAAACTGGGTGCAAGGATGATGAGATCTCATTCGTTGCGCTCATAGTAATTTCAGAGAGGGACCGGATGGTAATTCCATTTTACCTTACTCCAGGTATGAGCCTTTGTTTATCTTGTACTCAGTAGTTGATATCGAGCTATCATTATTTTGTTTAGCTTATGCTCATGCTGATGACAATTTACCCTCCTCATTTATCACGGTACCTCTTAAAGTCCAAGCTCTGCGTCATTGTCTTTGTAGCCATCCACATCTGCGTTTGACTAGACTGGCACAGCAATCTGCGAGGCTGAAAGAGCAAAGAGCGTGATCAACCGTGTGATTTCTCAAAGCACCAACGCATGCATGCTGACATGGCAGGGCATTAGGGCACGTACAAGTATCATTAATTTCTGGGTTCCATGCAAATGCAATCACTTAAATACACTTCAACAAAATTTAAAGTGTCGAGCCCCGGCTACAAAAAACATTTATATACAACAGACGGGGGCTGCTGACGCGAAGTGACAAGTAACATTGCAATAGTGTGGTTTAACATCAGTCAGTGAACTGCTTTTCCTGTAAAAGCACGAGCATCTGCCTTTAGCCCGTCGATACCCGAGGGTTTAATGGGCTACCATTTGCTACAATCTTCGAGTTAGAGCACACCAGTGTGGTGCGTAGTTTGTCCTGAAATATTTGAGATCTCAGTCATCAGAACCAGGAAAACACATGATAAAATACCATTTTGTAGATAGACAACCCAGAATGGAAACATATTTTGTGTGCATAAAGTGTTCAACTACTAATAAATGAAAAAAGAAAACTTTTGTTCTTAGGAAAGGGGAAACAATCTTGCAACATCATGCATGCGCTACAAAAAGGCTCCAAAACAAGAATATTACCATCCGGAAAACCAAGCAGCTACCTAGTCAGCGAAACTCTAAAGGCGATGCAATACTTAAGATGAGCATGTACAATTTGAACTTGACTGCATATAAATTATAACATCAGCAGGCACTAGCATATAAAATTAGAAAAAAAAAATAGACCCACTCAATGAACTTACAGGGTATTTTCCTTAGCAGAGGAGAACAGCACAATACTTAGAAACGAGGCACTTTTGACGATGGGGCCACTACCGGCATTGGCGAAGGCTCTGCAACCTGAGGTCGTATTTGATGGTTTCCAGCCAAGTTATTAGCAATAAATTTATTGCTTGTGCCTCTAATGCCAGCAGCAACACTTTCCGATTGTTGGGGATCAACCAATGACTTCACCTGATGCAACATATAACCCACGACCTTTTATTTGGGCATGGCAGTATCACGATGCAGCTTCAATTTTTCAAAGTCAAAACAGTAATTCCACTACGAGGCAGGATTCTGATGCATGTAGATTATGATGCAAAAATGACTTCATTAAGAGCAACAGTTTCATAAACTTAGACGACTTACAGAATCTCTTTGAGGATTCTTAGCCTCCCCTGAGAAACCAGGAACAGATAAATGCCAATTTTTTTCTGCATGGTATGAATATGAAACTTAACAAGCAAAATAGCACATATGATGTTTGGATTCACATGCGTCAGTGAGAAGCTACTGACCTAAGTGCAGCAACACATCCTTGGCTTCCACACCTGATGATTTTCTGTGCTTTGCCAAGGTGCATGCAAATGCAGTCACCTAATGACAAACCCATGTCAGTAGAACCACAAAATTGCTCCAGTAGGTATAATATATGAGTATATGACTAATTACTGAACTTAGGAGATGAAAGTTCTGATTCCTAATTTGACACCCAAAACAAATAGTCATGGTGGGGAGCTGCAAATCATGATTTGCAAAGTAAAAGGAAGAACATTACCGACTCAATGAAGTCATCAGCTATCTCTAATAGTAAATCTTCCACATCAGGGTCGACCTCGCTCAGGGGATCTACCTGTAACAAGAATTAATTGCTAAGAGACCACCATATTTTATTCAGCTAATATAATAAGCATCATTCAAATAAATGCAAAATAATTCTAACATGTTCTAAAATTAAGACCAGCAAAAAAACATGAATAACACAAGCATTACAGATGTTGAGGAGCATAGGAACCAAAACGGCCAAGTTATCACCTGTGTGACCAGATCTTGTATTTTTCTCTTCCCAAGAAGTTGGCTACTTCCTTCCGCTCCCTGACTTGCACTTCCACCAGTCATAGTTCCACCTGACAAAGGTGTACCTGGCTGCGACCCTGTAAGGTTTGTGGACTTCTGCGAACCAGATGCTGAAACCCTTGGAGACTGCTGCTGCTGAAACTGCTGTAGTAAATGTTGCTGCTGTATTAGCTGATTAGCAGTGAGATAAGGATGTTGTTGTTGAATTTGTGCAAATTGTTGTGGGCTCAATCCTGTCTTCTGCTGAATTTGTTGCAACAACAAGAGCCTTTGTTGCTGCTGAAATTGTTGTTGTGGCGAAACTGGAGAGCCCATTGATGACTGCATTTTATTCAACCACTGCTGCGCCTGCTGTTGCTGTTGCTGAGGCATAGACATTGCCACCACCTGTCCATTTTGCGATGATCCAGGTATTAGTGAATTTAATGCAGCAATTGATGATGTTCTGGATAAGCCTTGGCCCGCAACCTTCTGGTAGAACAAAAATCAAAATAACATTAAGAATATTGTACTTCATAATGAAAAACAACTACAGAAACATGAGACTGTTAGGAGTTATAAAAGGTTCTATAGAACGAACTAACATGTAGCACTTTCATCATATAAAATGTGCAGCATATTCAATAACCTAAATACATACATAATGTCTCAACTCTAAAGTCTGAATCAGTTTTTTGGGGGGCTCTGGAGCATGGATAGCAAGAATTTCAGAACAATATCGCTAATGAGCATTTTTTTTCCCTTCCAAGACTCACGCTTGAGCTATGTGCTAGCAAAAAGATGATTGCATTATAGCATTTCTTAACAATGTGGGTTTATATCTCTAGCATACTTCAATTTAACATTAGAAATAAAGGCTATGTATACATATTACCAGAATAAAATGTAACTATATAGCTAGTTTGCCTGGCAGATATAGCAGGATTAAGTTGTCACAGTACCTGAGGAGAAAGTGCCGCTTGCTGAGATACTTGTGGACTCAGCTGTGCATGCACGAACCGTTGTTGAGCACCACTATATGGAATGGTACCATTAGGTCTCATCTGGTTCATCCCCAAAGTACCCATGACTCCCATGGATTGCATCCCTTGCAACGCTTGAGCTGCATTAGCACTATTAATACCTTGTACCATGCCCTTTTGCCTTGGCTGCAGCAACAGGAATGGTCAAATACTCTCCTTGTTGGCTCTAAGGAAAAGAGAAACTCCTACTGTAAGTAATTTATAATCAAAGGTACAAATTGGACAGTGGCTTTCTTTCAAATGATATAGAAGATATAAACATCTACATCTCTTTTATTAGGGATGCTGACTATTCAAATCTAAATTTAAATAATTTATTTGATTAATAAAATACATCTGTAGGTAGTCCTCGTCACACGATGTCATATGATCCATGAACTTCAAGAAAGCAAACCATGGCCAGCAAGCCGTTATATGTGTAACCTAGATCAAAATATGTCAAAAATACTCTTCGATTTTGACTTGCCAGCAAGAAATTTCAAAGGTATCACCCCACATCCGCAATGGGAAGGGTATTCTGGTCAAACTGGGCCTAGATGACAAATTTAACAAGTTCAAGGAGCCCACTCTGCATTTCAAAGTTCATGCACATAGCTGACCCCATGTGGCGCGCTTAAAAAATTTATTTGACCAAACATTTGGCTCAGCATTTCACTGTAAAATACTATTAAAAAAACTGTTTCCAAACGTCATAAGCAAATTGACTGAGAACAAAAACTAAGAAACTAAAATTTCTAAGCTCAAAATAATCAAGGGGAAGTTATGTATTAATGATTCACATCACAGTTAAAACCCATGATGGTTTCCCCGTCTTAATGATGTAAATTATGTACATGAGAAATTGAGAATGTGCTCGATTCTGTTTACGTAGGGGTCCTCTATGACGCCAAGTTCAGCAATTACCTGCCCCATCATCTGCGATTGAAGCCCAAAATGAGCCGCAGATGCCGCGTTCCCCTGTCCTTGCAGCAACCCCAGTTGGCCCTGCCCAAGCATGGCCGCGCGCGCTGCCAGCTGCTGCTGCTGTTGCTGGTTCCCCGAGAAGTTCATCTGCCCGCCGTACATCCTGGCCGCTATTGCCGCGTACTGCGGAATATGGTTGGCGGCGGAGAGGCGGGAGGCTGACCAGGAGCGTTGGATCTGTCCGTACCCGACGTTCGCCTGCGTCGGCGAGGCCGCCTGCAGCTGCGGCGGGAACTCCATGGATCCGACGGATGATACGGCCGCCGCGGCCGGGTCGACCTGCTGCGGCGAGGACATGTGCGCGGAGAGGTCGGAGACGGTCGGTGACGGAGGGATTTGGGGGTTAGGGTTGGGGTTCTGCGGGGTGGAGACGGAGCCGGCGAGGTGGTCGGGCTGCGGCAAGGCGGAGACGACGGCTGGCGGTGGATCCGCCATGGCGGCCGCGGGGGGGGGGGGGGGGGGGGGGGGGGGGGGGGGGGGGGGGGGGGGGGGGGGGGGGGGGGGGGGGGGGGGGGGGGGGGGGGGGGGGGGGGGGGGGGGGGGGGGGGGGGGGGGGGGGGGGGGGGGGGGGGGGGGGGGGGGGGTGGTTCCGGCGGCGACGGCGGGAGGGGAGACGCGCGTCAGCTACGCGTCGTGTGGGACAGGTTGACGTGTGCGCGTAGTCTTTTTTTTCCCGGCTGAGTCAGACGGAGGACAAATTATTACTCCCGTCATAAGTCAGCTCTTAGATATCACACTTTGCTAAATATTTTTCACATAGTTTTAAATTAGCTAGAAAATCCTACTTCACCATGTAGGGCCCTGTTCAATTAGAGGACAATAAGAGGAAATCGAAGTGAAATGAAAAAAATTAGATCCACACTAAAAATAATGAAATAATTCCTTTTAAATCCGCCTCTCATCCCCTCAAAACGAATGAAGCCCAAAAGGAGTTGTTTGGAGGAGCTTCTTCCAGCAAAGCTTCTCTAGACAGCTGCAAAAGCGAAGAAGTCCTCCAAACAAGTTATTAAGCGTTCATCAAACTAAAGTAAACTAAATTTGAGAAGCGAACTATTTCCACCATTTTAAAATAAGTGTTTTTTAATTTTCAAACATCTACTTTTGATTATTCATCTTATTTAAAAATTTATGAAAACTATTATTTATTTTATTGTAAAAATGATTCATTATTATAAGTTCTTTAACTTTATTTTATTTATTTTTATGTTTTTAAACGTTGAACATTAATTTTAAAAAATAAAAAAGTCACAAACGGAGGGATTACTTCTCAAGCTTTTCACAGGTGAGAAGGGTGTGCAAGACCGTAAGCTAGAGGCCAGCTGATCATGTGCCAACAATGATCAGAAGTAATGTTACACACTGACACAAGCAGTTCTGTATGGATCTGTTTAGATCACGCGTCCTTTTTTTCTTCTCTCTCTCTCTCTCAATAGATCTTCTATCTATGCCTCGTTCAATGGAGGCTCAACAGGTTAAAGAGCTTTGCAAGTTAGCAATGATCAAGTGTGTGCTTGCAGCATGACAAATAATTGATGCTCCTGTTTAGCATCAGCACAAAGCCGTGTATTTTATTAGTAGCATCGTAGCACAGATATCGTTGTATGCCCATGGCTGGCCATTGTTGCGGCAGTGAATAACGGCGGCACAAACAAAATTCTGCTTTCTTCGGCATGTTGCATATTTGGTGGGCCAATTGGCAGTCCTATCTCATGACAAAATGAAGCCCGATGGAACCTTTTCCTTTTTGGAACCATTTCCTGTCTGCCTGTGCTTCCGACTTCTCCCTAGCCCAACCGGGCCCATCACAGCGAAGCTGACGCTGACAATATTGGTACGTGTATAGGTCCATCGGAGTAGTATAATTTTCTTTAGAGCATCTTCAACAATCCTACTAAATCTTCTTCTAAATCAAAATTTAAGGAAAATAAGTAAAATCTTTTCTCCAACAGTATCCGTAAACCTTCCTCTAAAACTCCGCGTCCCATAAAAACTCCCGTTTCGCACCTACTTCCAGAGAGATTTCTGGGCTCCCCGTTTTCCTCTCCCGCGACATTTTCCCTTTCGCGCCGAGGCCGGCCCTCATCCTCGCCTCCCCGCTTCGAGATGGCGCCGTCCCGCGCCGTCACCGGAGACGGTAGGCGCACGTCTCGTACGCGTCCCCAGTCCGTCCTTCGTCGTCGACCTCGGTCACAGATTCATCCCGTCGCCCGGCCAAGCAACGCCGTGCTGAGACGCCGCCATCCTGATTGGTGTTTCCCGACGTCCACCGCCGCGCGTCCTTGTCGTCCCAGTTCATTCCCCGGTTGGTCACCTTGCATCTTCTTCCTCCTAGTGCAGACTCCATTCACAGGTATCAATCTCATCTTCTCTCCTTTCTTGCAAGATAATAGATTCTGTGGATTTATTAGGGTTAGAAATATGTTCATATGCTGTGTTCATCTGATGAGTTAGTATATTGTTTTTTTTTGCAACTTAAGGTCCTGGATTAAATAGAATTAGGATTACCATTATTCACCGCACCCTAAGCCTGGCACCATCGGTGGCCATTTTAGCAAGCAAATGTGCTATTCAATTCCACTCTCTTTACATGTATAAATTTAAAAGAGTTAAAACAAAGGCTAATGTCCTTGATGAGATGTCTTACACTGCTGGTTCCGTTTAGCTAGCTAACAGAGGTCAAATATGAGTGAGTGTATATTGTTGATTTGCACGTTCATTCAACTAGCTGTACAGATTCAATTTTGTATAAGCAGAAGATGCAATTGATATGGCTTATTTGTTACACCTCATAGTTATGTAGAGTGTAATCAAATCTTCAGAAGATATGGTTTCATAGCTACTGATATGGCTATTCATATGTAACATGCAGTTGAGCTATTTCAAATGTGTACTATACAGATGTGCAATGATATTTATATGGCCTTTTTTTCAAATATGTTTATTTATGGTGTTCAGTTGCGTTACTGAGTCTCTGATTTCCAATTCTGCTTTCATTACAGAGTCTCTGAATTCCAGTTCTACTCTTATTTGTTTAGGTAAAAAGACGGTCTGTGAATGAAGAGAGATGGCTATTTCATAGAATTGCTTAACAAAAGCCAGGGCAACCTTGGATTGGACTTGGATGGTTATTTTCTTATGACCACTTTTCTAGTTGATTTAGCATTGGTACTGCTTTATTCTTAGATTAATCGGAATGTATGAGATGCTATATTATTTGTGTCTGGATGGCCTCTGTCACCTAGTTCAGTGAAAACCGAAGTTACCTAAAGCATCAGGATTTCTATATTGTTTTTGGATGACACCTTTGACCTCTGTTTCTAGTACGAAGTGTATGCCTGTATGATACATGACTGGAGCAGCAGAGAAGGGTTCTGACCAAAGCTTCACCAATGTGTCGCGGCGCCATTTAAATTCAAATGGCTCTGCATAGCAGCGTTGCTGTGTTCGTATTAGTTTGTGAGGAACGATCTTATTCTAAGTCTACGTACGATTTAGATCGGCCAACGGCCAACCGAATGATCTAGGTAAAACAATCGATACTGCTGATCTGACTTGAGTTCAAATAATTTTTGGGTCTAATTAAGGGTGCTGTTGAAGGAAGAAAAAAAATAACCTCTTAAATTTTTTGAGTTGTCTTCAAACAATGGTTTTAGGGGTGGAGTTTTAAGAGAGCTTTTGGAGTTGCTCCTATGAAGGCCTGTGTCGGTCGCAGATCGCGACGACCATCTGCCAACAGGCAACCCGGGTCGCCGGGTCCTTCGGATCCACTGATGGAGCATCGTAAAGGACCCCCCGAGATCTGCCGGGTTTCGCGACGCGTTACGCGCGTGCGCACGTGGCGTCGCGAGCCGCGTAAGATAAATCCATCCAGGTCCTTTGCGTGGCCTGGACCAAGGCATCACATCAGCCGGTAGAATATGCCGAGCTCGCTGATCTGGTGCAGTACCATCGACTGGGCAGAGGAAACGATGCGCTTGCGCAGCACTCTACCATCACGTGAGCACGCGAACCGGTGGCTTGGTCTCGGGAAAGTGGCCGTGGTCAACGAGGCCGGACGCAGAAGAAATCGCTCCCTTTCCATGGCGCCATGGCGGACGGTCACGGAAGGGAGACGTTTCACTCCACCGGATCAGCGAACAAAACTCTGTTTTGCAACGGACAAAAAAAAACCCGTCCGCCCTTTACGGTGAACGCATGTTGTGGCCTCGCTTCGCGCGAAGACGACTGCGAACCTCCGCCAAGCCTTGGACGACGGCCGATGACAGCCACGGCAGAAGGCGATCCGACGTGCAACGAGCGGATACGGTGGCGCCAGCGCGGGGACGTGCTGACGTGGCCAGCGCGGGCGGGGTAGAGGCACGTGGGTCCTATAAAGGCGACCCTGGCGCTGGCGATGGGCCTTCGAGCCCAACCGCTTACGACTCACAGGTAGCGCAGCAGGGAGAGGCTTCCGCTTCCCCTCCTGCTTGCGGTCCGGTGGTCACCTCTTGGCGGTGGCGAGGCGAGGGGGCTGACCAGCGCTCCACGTCTCTAATCTC
>BCLG01005878.1:0-21977 GCA_001602295.1 Zoysia matrella | reverse complement strand
CGGCTCCGGAGCCTCCCTCCTCGCCGCCTTCATATGCGTATCCCTCGCCATATTTTCTCCCCGCGCCGCCGGTGAGTTGGCGCTTCAATTCACTAAACGCCTTCTCGCGTTGTTTATGTGGAAACTATTGACTCGAATCGGGGCGATCGCTTGCTTCGTTTGAATCGTCCTGTCTTCGAGCCAAGTTCTCTTGGGTGGACTCAGTGGGGCTTTGGTGCCAGTAGGTCTCAGTGTGACCTTGTGGTGAATTTGATGGTAGAGTACTAGACCTAGTTAGCTCTTTACTCCTCCTGTGCTGTTGATTTGGGCTTTGAGTTATGCAGATGGAGCTTTGGTATGCTCCCTTCTGCTTTGCTCTTCGCATTCTAGCAACTGTCACCGATGCTAAACTAGAGTGCCCACTGGCTGTAGGACCATTACAGTTCATGTTGTGACAATGAATAAAAGTTGCTTAAACGAGCAATTAATTTTAAATCCTGTAGGGTTAAGTTATGTTTGCTTTCTTTTTTTCTCACATCTCACTTATCTGTCCTAATGTGATATACCTGGGAGATTCATTCTTATGTAGAGTAGCATGTTATGACTCCTTGTATGTCTCTTGTATTTTGTATGCTTATTGTGCTGAAACTAGAGATTGATGTCCGTCATCCCTTTTCTAGGCGATGCTTCCTCATTCGAGTCAGTTCCTGACCTTGTGAAGGCAATGTACTTAAACATTGAAAGCTTCCCTTGTGTCCGGCTGCTGAATCTTTCTGGTGAAATCGGCTGCTCAAGTGAGTCTGCGCTAGCCAGTTTACTTGTTGATGTATGCGTAAATTCCGATGCCAAACATCTTATGTCATCATTAAAAGCTGACCTTGGAATCTCTTTTACGCTGTTAGATCCTGGAAGTGAAAAAATCATTGCCCCAATTATCAGATTTAGAAACAACAGCAGCCACTTGGTTCAACCATCCACTGTTCTTCTTCCCTTAGATCAGATGCCAGATTTCTTTCTGAGGTACAAGTGATCACAATCATAATTCTTTTTTTCCTGTTTAAGTTTATCTGTGCCTGTGAATTAATACAAGTGATCACAATCATAATTCTTTTTTTTCCCTGCTTAAGTTTGTCTGTGCCTGTGAATCATGAATGCTAGAAGTTTCTGTGTCCGTTTTCTTATTGTGCAGACGAAGACAATTGTGCTGGTTCATATAGTATTTATTACTTTCTTTTACATTATATCACTTCAAGGTGTTGAGGGGTGATATCATTCTTTTGTTGCATCTTAATTCTATTACCCAGGGTATCTAATGATCCAGAGCTTCATCATAAGGTGGCTGGTGTTCTGGTTGAGTCAAATGGTGCGAAAAACACCTTAACAGGTGAGTAGTTGTATGTTCTATTTCCTCTTTGTACTTGTTATTTGCTTATTTTGCTTCATATCTAAAAGAAAGTACTGTTATGATTGTGTAGAGTTTTCACCGGATAGGAAATTTCCTCAAGATGCTTTTGCACCATATTCCAATCTCAGCCACAACTGGAATCCTGCTGTAAGTTATGGGGTTGTTTAGAGTGGAACCACTCTATCAAGAGTAAATTTCTGCTTCCCTGAATTGCAAAAGCTCATTCGTGCTTTAATATACCTTGGTTACTGTACTATATTTTAGGGATCAGGTATTATGTGGAACAGATATGACTTTCCTGTATTCCTGCTGTCAGAGGACAGTACATTGACTCTGCAAAAGGTAGTCTTCCTGTTGCTTTGCTGTATAATTTATTCTGTATAAAATTTATTTTGGTCAAATTCTATTCACACTCTGTGAGCTTGAAATTCAAAATCTATGTGCTTATATATTGATATGATTTTTATGATAACTTTCAATTCAAGGTTGCAGAAAGGAATGAGAAGACCACCAATGGACATCAATCAAATGTTGCAGAGTTTGACCTTGTTATGCAGGTTTGGATATTTTCATTTTGTGAAATGTTCGCTCTGTCTTCCATTAACATATTTTAGTTATCCAGAGAAAGTGTGTCGATCAATTAGAAATTTTTTTTTTATTTAGTTGAAATGAACTTTCAGACTACTAAAGCACAAACACATGATTCAGCGTCTTGCCTCAAAGAACGGACATGCCTGCCCTTAGGAGGACACAGGTGAGAGCTGTTTCTTGCCAGGCATATTGCAATTATTGGTCTTTTGTATGCAAATCCGTGTATCTTTTGCTACCCATGGCGTGTTTAGTCTTGAGTGTTGTATTTTGTATTTAGTTTTTACATGTTTTCTTACCCATGTATTTGAAGGGCAGTCTGTGGACTTCATTACCACCAATCAAAAATGCATCTGCAGAACATCAGAAACCAATAATATTGGCTATTGCATCTCAAGATGCTGCATCCTTTTTTCGGGACCACAGTCTTGGTGCTGATTCGCCCATATCTGTAAGTTGCTACTGATTTTTTTTATTCCTGAACCATATCATACTTGTTTGCATCAAAAGTAATTAATCTATTACACAGGGATTGATTGCCTTGCTCACTGCTGTGGATGCTCTTTCTCATCTTGAGAATCTAAAAAATCTTAAGAAGCAGGTATGGTGTAACCATTAGATTTTTGTACTAGCTGTTTCCATGTTATTATCACGCTGGATATTCTTTCTGCTTATACGTAGAGCAAATTTTAGCAGATCATGTCCACATATTCATGTTTCATTTATTGTACTCATTATAAAGCTTCTAGCTTCTGGTACCTTAGCATATTCATGGAGTGGAAGATTTATAGGGTTTTTGATTTGAGGAATTGTTCCACATGCTGGATGGGATGGCCCTTATGGGACAATCCCACAATTTTTTGTGGGTAACACAGTCCCTCTTGTTTAAACTAATCATGTACTGGTGATGATTCACACATTCTATTCCGCAAGCTAAACATCCCGTTAATGTAGTTCGTTGTATCACTATTTCTTTCTTATTATTTTGCGATTTGTCTCTACCAACATCCTCGTCTTCCTGACATTTTCTCATGTCATACAGCTTGTGTTCGCTGTTTTCAATGGTGAAGCCTGGGGTTATCTTGGTAGCCGGAAATTCTTACAGGAATTAGATGAAGGGGCTGATTCTGTCAGTGGAATCAGCAGTTCAATGATTGACCAGGTAAGTGGTTCATGTATTGATGGTGGCAACGGCAGCATGAAACTGTTCATCATCATTCTCAAAGACATGAATGCTTTGTTACCACCGTTTTGTCCTCTGGTTTTCTGTTATGATCAAAACATTAGAGTTTGTGTGCCACGGGTTATAATGAATGCCCGTTTTTGAAATTTATTTACTCTGTTAACATTGTTCCCTAGCTCTCGTGTAATTATATGTGCATTTTATTTGGACATGATTCAGGTATTGGAGATTGGATCTGTCGGCAAGGGCATAATTGACGGACATCCATCATTTTGTGCACATGCTGCAGGGGTAAGGGTTTATAAAGTTGCAGCTCATTGTTATATGTTAAACAACCATACTATTTTCTTGATACAGTGATGTTGTAACTGGCCAACATAGGTGTGGAGATTGTGTTTCATTCTGTTCACATTACACAGATTGTAATGTAAATTCCTAGTGTTGTATTGATTGTTGGTCCACATATTATAAAAACTATTTAATAAACCAATATAGTTTAATCTATATTATCATTGAAATTACTCAAACTGCGCTTTAGTAGCAAATGAGAATTTATAGCTTATAGGACGTCCATACATTTAATTTAGTCTGCATCCTTTTAACTGTTTTATTTTCTTGTATAAAAATCATTTAGCAAAGTACAAACATGTTTCTTAAGATGTTATTACGGAGATGCTTATTGTTATTTGTTGAGTATATAAAGTCTTAGATCACACTTAGTACATGAATAATATCTATTCATATATTTGTGATTAAACAATTTGATTTTCAATATTAAATAATATTTATTTGACCCTATTCCTTCCTATTAAAATCTATCTTCTGCTTGCACAGAACTCATCAGTTTCAAAGAAAATACTAAATGCACTGCAAAGTGCCAGCGACTCACTTGGTTCTGACAACGTTAAAGTAAAACACGCAGCTTCATCAAATCCTGGTGTTCCACCATCCTCATTAATGTCATTCATGAGAAAGGTACACCTTTTGTTTACCAAACATCTATGATTTGCTGCCTCTATTTTTTCTGTTGCAGATCATGGCTCGAGGTATCATTTTTTTACTTTCATTCTCTTCACTCATAAAAATATGTCTAGTATGTTTTACTTGAAGACTGTTATGTCTTGATCTGTTTGTTATTGACTAATCAACACAGAACTCGTCAACTTCTGGAGTTGTGTTGGAGGACTTTGATTCCCACTTTTCCAATAAATTCTATCATAGCTCTTTGGATAGCCCTGGTGAGCTGACAGTGCATAAATGTGACAATAATCTGTTCAAAATCCATTGTTAAACTTTTGATGTTTCTTTTTCTGCAGCAAACATCAATTCTTCATCTATAGCAGCGGCGGCTGCTTTGGTTGCCAGGTCACTGTACATTCTTGCTACTGCTGATTCACCTGTCGATCTCATGGCACTGAACAGTATAAGAGTGAATGTTTCCTTGGTCGAAGAGATTGTTGGATGCCTACTTACTTGTGATCCAGGTCTTTCTTGTGGCCTGGTGAAAAGGTTCATTTCTCCAAGTAGTTCGTGCCCAAGCCACTATGTTGGTGTTTATCTGGATGATCCTTCTGGCACACAGTTCCCTTCATATGCAGATGATACCTCTCGGTTTGTATGGAACTTCCTGGCAGACAGAACATCTGATTCAGTAGGCAATAGAAGCTTGTGTACTGGAAAGTGTAACGATGAAAGTGAGGTGTGCATAGGGGCCGAGGTTGAGGGTGGAGGTAGATGTGTTGTATCTACAACCAGGTACCTTCTTTTATGGTTACTGTTTCTGCAGCTATTAGTCTTTGTATATGATGTCGACCAGTCCAACTGAAGAAATGATCCATGGAATCAAGTAGCATTCTAATTTAGGAGTACTTCATTTGTGATAGTTGGCCAGATTATGATCATTATCACCCTCCCTTGGATATTTACTGATTGTTGTTACTCATCAATTCCCAGGTATGTCCCTGCATATTCAACCCGGGTGAAGTATGAGGGCAATGTGTGGCATGTTCTTCCAGCGAACTCGTCAGATCCAATGAGTGGCGCAGATCCTGTATGGACTGAAAGCTTCTGGAACACTATTGGCCTTAGGGTGTATGCAGTGCAATCGGCAGCTTATGATTGGATTATTCTTCTTGCCGGGATAAGCATCACTGCGGCGTCGTATCTTGCGGTGATCATTGGCAGAACATACATCTCAAAGGTTATAAAGCGCGACTGAGGCATCATTATTCACTTGCTTCACTGACTCCTGGAACTTGGCAAACTAAGATCCCACGACTTCTACGCACTGTGTTGCTTTCGGGACCTTCGACCTTGACTAGGGAGCTAATTTAGTTATGGAAATTGCGTTGTAACCTATATCTAGGACTTGTCACTTGTGGATGTAGTAGACCTCATGCGTATTTTTGTAGCCTCGGGTATTATGCATGTTTCCAGCTAAGGAGCCCATTTTCTTAGGCGGTTTGCAATTTTTAGTTGTATACTGATGCCGCTGACACTTCATTGGCACATAGACCATATATAGTCAGACGCCCCTAGGAAGATGCTTCCAGGAAGACTTGTTTTTTATATATATAGTATGCGTATAAAGATCAGTAGGTAAATGTCCGTGCACGGAACATCATCCAGTTTGGATCGCGTAAGCATGTTCTTCACGGCTCTATGGATTTGCTCCCTTCAATTATAATAATGCTACTGGAGGCTTCACGGATCATGCGTTGGTTTTCCAACCCAGATCTCTCAGAGGCTATCCAAGCTGTCCCGATCCTATCTTATCCACCACCACCGTCACCGGCGACCTGATTCAGCACGTGCCACTTCTGAACCCTGCCGTGCATGCTATTGCTCGTGTCTCGGGGGATACAGAGATCAACAAAAAAAAAAAAGCCTTGTGCGAGACCTTACGCACGAAAATGAACTGCACGATTTGCACGTCCTGTTAGGGAAGAGATGGTACAAGCGATGGATAATCCTGCTTGGAACACAGATGCTGCCATGAACAACCGACAGATCGGATATTCCGCTGGCAGCGGCGGGTGGGTTGTTTGTTCGCAGCGGCGACAAAGAGGCCAACCATCATCACACGGTGGGCGGTTCGTGCGCACAAGTCACAGTGATTGATCTAATCACGACTGCCGCTTTCCGGAGATGATAACCACCGAATCTTTTTGTTGAACTTCAAATACTCACTCTATTTTAAACTGTTGTCATCGACTAATTTAAAATAAAATCATCTAACAACAATCTAAAAATAAAAAAAAAGTACAGTATTTTTTCTTTGCGGCAGTCATACGGTTAACATCATTTCTCCTTAACACGGCAACAAAGTTTCTTACTTGTCGAATCATATTACCTTTTGTGATTGGTGACTGTGACTATAGAGTCACGTCGTCCAAATCCATACCCTTAAATTAAAGCTTTTAAAAAGTCACATGTAAATTCATACTCTTGATAGTAAAACAATTTTAAAAAAACTTAAATTTCACGTCAAGGACTGAAGTTGAGTGATAAACTCTCTTCAGTTATAAAATCTTCATGTGGGTCAATTTTACACTAACTGATGTTAACAATTTAAAATCATATGGAGTTGCTGAGACACCCAACCGAGCTAAATCAATTGTAGCCTGGACTCGATGGAATAATAAAGGTCCACAAGTTGATTGTTAAGAGATGTCAAATAGAGACTAGTAGAGATCAGTGTTCCAGCCCGCAGATAATTTTCAGATTTAATTAATGTAAGAGGCCGTTTACATCCTTTTATTTTAGAGAAATTAAAATCTACATAATAAATCGGTCATTTATGTTAGAATTTGATATTTCACGATTTTTTCAAGCTCACAAATAAACATTTCTCAAATTTATTGAGTGAGAGATAAAAATAGATTCTATACATAATTATGTTACAGTTCTATTTTTTAACTTATAACACACTCTTTAACTCACTTCTCTACAATAGAAATACAACATACAAATATGTGCTTTATATATCTAACAATAAATATACAAATATATTCTACATACAGCTATATTAATTTAATTAATCTATATTTAAATTGTAATTATTAAAATAAATTTAATTTCAAAGATCTAAACAGACCCTAAGTGACGTGGCTCCCAACAAAAGTTCCTTTGTGAAACGCTATAAAAAATGGCGAGCCTTTCGGCTCTCTCCCTCATCTGTGATACTCCCCGGATTCTTATCGAGGAAAGGAACCCGACCCCGCAGAAAACCATGGAGTCGATGACGCTTCGCGCCTCGCCGGCGACCGCCTCGCCGCTGCCGCGCCGCCGCGCGACGTCCGTCCGCGCCTCCGCAGGCGCCGCGGGGAAGCCGGACCTGTCGGTGTGCGTGAACGGGCTCAAGATGCCCAACCCGTTCGTGATCGGGTCGGGGCCCCCGGGCACCAACTACACCGTCATGAAGCGCGCCTTCGACGAGGGCTGGGGCGGCGTCATCGCCAAGACGGTGAGCCACTCCCTCTCTCTGACCTCATTTCCTGGCCGCCGCTCTGATCGCTCTTTTGCGTCGCAAAGCTGGCCTCCATTTCCGCGTCGAAATTACTTCGCAGTGACGGTGCGTGAGGGCAGGATTTATGAGCTGTGGTTGAATAGTTTCTATGCTGGATCACTTCGATCGCGTAACGGATTAATGACGTTACCTTTCGGCCGTACAATTTCGATTTGGGCTGGAACATGCAGCCTGGGTGAATTCCGAGGATGCTGATGACTGCTGAACTAGCGTCGGCTCTTCTGTTGATGTTAAATAGGTGGCGATTGTGGGGTATGCATATGTTTGAGGGAAAACTGGTACTTGTAACCGTGGATGTGTCCAGCACTTAGGCCCTGTTTGTTTCCCCATTGGATTATATAATCTAGATTATAATCTCAATATTTTATAATCTGGATTATAATTTGTGCTTGTTTGTTTGGAAACTTAGCTTATTTTTCCAACTTGGTAGGGATAGTAGGTCTTTTGATGATAAGTAGGTGCCGGTTGTGGGGTATGCATATGTTTGAGGGAAAACTGGTACTTGTAACCGTGGATGTGTCCAGCACTTAGTTACATTAGTTTGGGGACAGACATTGTGCCGGTTCCCAAGTGAGAATCGACGGCAATTTGGGTAGTTCAGAAACGGATATTTTTTGTCTCTGATTTATTCCTTAATATTGGGGCTAAATGTTGGCAATTTGACATGCCTTTTAGGTGTCCTTGGAAGCTGAAAAAGTTATCAACGTAACTCCACGTTATGCGAAGCTTCGGGCCGAATCAAATGGGTCTGCCATGGGGAAAATCATTGGATGGCAGAATATTGAACTCATCAGTGATCGACCTCTCGATACCATGCTTAATGAGTTCAAGCAATTAAAGAAAGAGTACCCTGACAGGATACTCATTGGTTCAATTATGGAGGAGTACAACAAAGCTGCATGGCATGAGCTTATTGAACGTGTTGAAGAGTCTGGAGTGGTAAGTTTTTTTTATGTTTATTTTGGTATGTACTTGATCCATATGGAATGCAACTGATATGTGTTTGCTGTTAGGATGCACTTGAGATTAATTTCTCATGTCCTCACGGCATGCCAGAGAGAAAAATGGGTGCTGCAGTGGGTCAAGACTGTGATTTGTTAGAAGAGGTTTGTGGTTGGATAAATGAGAAGGCAACTGTGCCTGTTTGGGCAAAGATGACTCCTAACATTACAGATATTACACAGGTTAGTTGACCACAGACTTCATTTGAACATATACTGACACCGTTATTTCATATTATTTGAAGATTTTAGTTCCTTTTCATTTTAGAACTCATCTCCCCCCTCTTTAATGCTGTGTAGCCTGCAAGAATAGCTCTAAAGTCAGGATGTGAAGGAATATCTGCTATTAACACAATTATGAGTGTGATGGGAATAAATCTCAAAACATTGCGACCGGAACCTTGCGTAGAGGGGTTAGATTCAACTCCCTGAGTTAATTTTTTATCATTTCGTTTTCTGTTACTAATACAAAACACCATTGTGCTCCACAGGTACTCTACACCTGGGGGATATTCTGCGAGGGCTGTGCATCCTATAGCACTTGCTAAAGTCATGCAGATAGCAAGGATGATGAAAGAAGAATTTGCTAATGGGCAATCTCTCTCTGCCATTGGTGGTGTTGAGACTGGCAATGATGCGGCTGAGTTTATTCTTCTTGGTGCAGATACAGTACAGGTGAATTCTAGCTGTGATAACTAATCTAGGGCAATATATCAAGGCCTTTCACTACTGACATCCATTTGTAATTATAACACAGAGTTACTTTATAAACTTTTTCTAGAACGTTGTTTTTCAGTTTTCCCCATGCTTCAAAAATGCATATCCATGACCTACTATCCATTAAATTCACAGGTGTGTACAGGTGTAATGATGCATGGTTATCCTCTTGTAAAGAAGCTTTGCACAGAGTTGCAGGATTTCATGAGAGAGCACAACTTTTCATCGATTGAAGATTTCCGAGGGTATGTAACACATTCCACTATTCTTATTATTGGTTTTGATACATGTTGAATATCATCTGGTGGAATCACCTTCAAAAGTTCAGCTCTCTACGCAAGCTTCTAAGAGTCTTTCAATTCATTGCTAAAGCATTGAAAATGACATTTGCCAGTAAATCATCGGCTTTAGATCACTGGCTCTGTTTAAAAATTTTACTCTCAGCAATTTGATATTATTTTCTTTGCTCATATTTGCCACATGATATCACTACGTAGGAGTACTAGACATAATTATCAGGGAAGAATGCCCCTTACCAAATAAAGGAAGAAAGAAAAGTGCATTGTGCAAATAGGTTGAAGTTAAATCATTGAATGAGGACTTGGTAACAACCAAGTCATAATTGAATTCTACTTCTTATAGACAATTGTTCCCTGCTTTGCATATCTGACTCTACATATGTGAATGATGTGTACTGTGTAATAATGTGCTGTGTACCCTATGATGATTTCCTTGTCACTTTGAGCGCATTTTACTCTTATCACAAGGAAGCTTCTCTGAAGTCTCAGCAGCTCATGATAGATACCTATACCACTTATTGTATTGTAACTGAACTTCTTAAAAAATACTTATTGTATTGCTACTGAACTCCCTTGAAAAAAAATATCGTTACTGAACTGCCCATGATTGGACTTTTTTTTAAAGAACATCACTTTTTAAACGAAATTTGGAACTTCAGATGAACCATGGTTTCCATGTCACAGGGCCTCGCTTCCGTACTTCACAACGCACACAAATCTGGTGCAGCGACAACAGGAGGCGATCAAGCAGAGGAAGGCCATAAGGAAAGGCCTGCAATCTGACAAGGACTGGACAGGTGATGGGTTCGTTAAGGAGACCGAGAGCATGGTGTCCAACTGATGAATCGTTGAAACTCTCGTCCTGCCAATCACACTTCAACTTGTGATTAAATCGAGTTCGTGTTTGTAGAATGGTCTACCTTGTTAAATAAAGTACATCAGAATCTCCAAAATGTAATCCTCTCTGTACATGGATCTGAACCTTGAACCATCAGACTAGAACAGATCACAAGTTCGCAAGTCGTTTTCGGTGATTTTCCGACATGCATTATCATGTGAACATGAATTAGCAGCACTGAGCTAGGGGATATCTGGACTTGACCTGGTAAAGCATCGAGACCTGAAGTCCAGTTCAGGGTCTCTGGAGTTTTGTACCTGTGTTTGTGAGGAAATGATGTCCTCAACTCAGGTTCTACTTTAGCAAATACGCCTGCTGTTTAGTGCGGCACTGGCACACGTACTGCAAGTGCAAGCGGCAGAGTATCCTCGCAAGTGACCATGGGGCCACAGGACAGCCCCGGGTACTGGCGCCTCACCGGCGCAAGGCTTGACGTAGACAAGGGGAGGATTTCATTCTCCCTGCATGCTCCGGCTCCCTGACAACGGTGTTCATTCAACCAGCGCTGCACTGTATAGTTTTCTGATGCTCACAATAACCAGAATACACGTATTCTTTACCGTTAAACTTTTTGGTTCTCCAACCATTATTTTATGCTTTGGTTTTTTAGCCCTGTGTAATGCTGTTCGTGTGCCTACCGATACCGAAAGCAGATTATCGATTGGCATCAATTCAGATTGCGTCTATACCAAATACTCCTGCATGATCGCATAAAATGATATAAAAAAAAACTCCATTCAGATTCAGCTCGACTTTGAACAAGATGGAGTACAGACCGTGTCCAAAGAACCAACTCCAGCACAACCAAGCATAGCACAATGATATTCACAGCCCGGACAAGAAAAAGCTAACACAACTACATGTGGGAAGAGGGATCTTCCAGCCTATACAACCTGAACGTGCACTGTCTCGATAAAATGAGAGCGTGCCGCAAGGCTAACCTCACCGAAGGATTACCTTCACTATAAAGCAAGCCGTGTCAGATGCAAACATACTCTTCCCCAAACTAATAAGTATCGCAGGGTCATCTGTGCTATCTCATCCCAAGGAACAGAGCGGGGCAAATATACTGAGAAACAAAGCCTATCAAGAGCTGCCTCATGTTAGATGTATGTTATTGATTCCGTGTCAAACCACCCCGTGGTGTCGTCCTGCAGTAATAAGAAAACAGTATCCAGGGTGATTTAGATAGGTGTATATAAAATGAAGATGTAACATTAAGAGCATTACAAAATACTACACAAAGCTTCCTAGAACTGGCAACGATGGTCAATCTGATAACAGAAATTAAAAGGTTAATGTTAACTGGCACTAGAATCCCTAGAACTGAAGAAGATGACATGACATACACAAGCTACATGCGTTAGAGCAATCCAGCCAATAGAAGATACAATTCTTGCACAAGCAATAAAATTATATGTACCTTCCAGAAAGTGTCTGAGAAGAACTTCCAGGCCCTTTTGAATTGCCAAGTCTTTTATATTTGTTTTCTTGTTCCTTCTCGAGGCGTATTGCAGCAACTTCTTTCTCCATAGCAGCAACCTCTCGCCTCATCTTTTTGGCTTCAACTTCCATTGCTTTGTTTAGCGTATCCACCTTCTTTGCTAACATCTGTGTACACAAGAAGATAATTAAGTCAACCAAAAGATTACTCGTGCTTCCACTATATAGATCTAAAAAATGTGTATGTTAGTGGACCATGCTATAGTAGGTCAAATTCTGAGACAAGCTCAACAGGAATGAAAGTAGAAGGGACAATTTTCTATTTGCCATTGAGGGAAATTGTAATCCTGAGTTTGGCATCGGTGTGCCAATGACAGGCAGGGCCCACTTGTGGCTTGACTTTCCAGAACATAAGAAGTACCAGAGCAACATACCTCAATTGCATCATCCTTGTCCTTTAGACTTTGGTCTTTTTCATGGCATGCCTTCCTCAAGGAAACTACCTCCTTTTGCAACATGTCATAGAGTACACCAGAAACCATATCGCTTGAATCACTATTTGTGTTTTCATTGCTTTTTTCTTCTGCATTACCCTTCCAGGTATCAGTTGTTTCACCATCTTTAACAGAGTCTGTAGATCTATTGAGAGAATGAGGTCCAGTTCCAAGAATTTTTCCCCGGTCTAACAACCTGGTACCACCGTCAAATGACCTTGAAGTTCCTTTTGCATGCTTCAGAACCATGCTGCTGCTAGTAGAGGTCCTTGAATTGAACGATGGTGACCTCCTCATAAACACACCATTTGGCGATACCTTGGACATATTATCATCACCACCTAGTGATAGACGACGGGACGGTCCATTACTTGTACTCTTTCCTTCCGTGGGAGGACGACCAGAACAACTCGAGGGCCCCCTCAATCCATCTTCTAAAACTTTTAGGCGCAACTGGTACTTCTCCTGGATCCAGAATTCCCGATACTTATTAAACCTCAGGTCAGAGTTCATAAACTCATTTTCAGAGTTTAGCATATAGTCACAATGATTATTACCTTTAGTTGGGCTTCAGACCTGGCTGTTCGCTCTGCAATGGCAAGTTTATCACGGAGTTGCTGCATCTCACCCTGCAAACACATTTTGCATTGCACGGTTTTATAGGATCCTAGGATCAAAATGTTTCTCTCTACCATAACCAAAGATAGTATGTATTATGAAACAAAAGGTTTAATATAAGAAAATCGTACCTGCAGGAATCTGCGTTCTTCAAGCCATTGTTTAACGGGCATTACTTTGTCATTAGCATCCTTCCAGTCATTTGCAACCACTATGGCAACCCTGTTTGCATTAACTTTTGTTCGAGCAAGTTCACGCTCAAGAACCCTTTTTTCTTCCTGAATGTCATGATTGAAAAATAGCGTGGGTTATATGTTATGAGTAAAGGATGGATAGTGAATTGCAGAAACAAAAAACAGTAGAGGGAAAGTGTGTTACATTCAGTTCTTGAATTTTCCGCTGGGAATCTCTAACAGCATTGGCAGCTGCACCACCAGCAAGAACAGCTTCTTCTAGCTCTCTGACAGTTTGAGTAAGCTTTTCTACTTCAGTAATTTTCTGGCGGTGCAATCTGTCCGAGATCTTATTTTCTTCCTACATTCCAGAATGATATCCAAGTAAATAGCTTAATTTGAATGATTTGTCTTCTAAAGTAAAGACCTTATAAAATTTCAATGAGCCACCGGTTACCTGGCAGATTTCAATTTGCTTCATCAACTCTTGATTCTTGTTTTGCATGTCATCGACCATAGCAGCTTTTGCCAATGCAACCTGTACAGTCCTTTCTGCTTCTAGTAGTGCTGCCTCCTTTTGCTTTGTTAAACGATCTAATGCTCTATTGTCATCTTGGAGCTTTGCAATCTGAAAATAACCATATATTTTGTTTGTCAGTTTGTAAAAATAGGATGGACATGGATACCATCTCTATAATGGACAGGGTATTACCTCTTGCCTAGCAAGCTTTAGCTCCGCTTCAAGTGGTGCAAGAATGGCTTCAATAGGTGGCATATCATCATCCTTTTGGGCTGCATGTACTCTTCTTAGTGTTGCTTATGCAGCAAACTGAGCAGCCATCGCAGCTTTTTTCTCATCGTTTGCTTTCTTGAGTTCTAGGTTCTGCGAAATTTCACTCTGTCAGAGAGCAACCAAAAGATGAAGAAGAATCAACTAAATAGAATAATAGCTACATACTTTGCTATCAAGAAGAGACTCTGTCAACTTGAGTTTCTCATCCACCTTTTCCAATTCAGCGGTGAGCTATCAACAAAATATAACAAATGAAGAATCACATTAACCACAGGAACAAAAAAAAAATCATCAGTAAAAAGTAGGGAACACTTACTTTCTCATTATGGAAATAAGAATTAGCTAACTTTGTGAGTACCACGGTCTTTGTTTCAGTATGTGTACAATGTTATTTAGGCAGATTATAATAGTGACATAAGAACTAAATTAAATATCCTTCAAGAGAAATTGAATTATAGCAAGAACAAAAAAGTAACTAACAATTATATAATTTCCCACATAATTCAATCCAGATAATTAAAAGTTTTTCACTTCATTACTTCAAAACATCTCTAAAGGCGAGTGAATATCAATAGGAACCATCACTTATCTTTGCCGGTGTGAGAACAACAGGTGACCTGGGCAGACCTTAGACCTATGCTTTGGCGTGGGACTGACAAGGAAATTTTTCAAACCTCAGGCTCAAATTTGCTCCCATGGGGAGTCAAAACCGAGGAGTGCTACTAATGCCGACTAACCAATTTAGCTAGAGCCTAGAGGCATGTTCGCTTCCTGCTGTTCATCTAAAGCTTCGCCGGAGTAAACATAAAATCTGATCTAGCTTCGAAATGACCAAATAAAGCAACTACATCAAAACTAAACTTGGAACCAAACAATAAGTTCGATGCTGAATTATTAAATGAAGCAACCCGAAATAAAAGTCATCAAAATCCATCAGCCCAACTAAATATTTGCCCGTGACGAGCCCTTAAATGGCAGGGCTATCCCCACCAATATTTGCACTCGCTTCACTAGCACACTACTCCCGTCACGAGATCAAAACAAAATGATGAGCGTAAACGACATTTTCGCACAAACCCAGAGAACATTTGGTGATTACCTCCTCGACGGCCTTCTCCCTCGCCCTGTCCGACAGCTGCAGCGCCTTTATCTCGGCGTGCGCCTCACTCAGCTCCCTATCCTTATCTGAAACCTCGCCACAAATGAAAAACCATGCCGCGTAAGACCCCTAGAATACCGGAGAGAACCACCTAAACTTAAACCGAAGGGACGAGTCAGCTGAGCTCACCCCTGACTTCGTTCTCGAGCCGGTTGAGCTCGACCTTCACGGGATCCGACCCGTGCATCAGCGTGAGGAGCTCGTCCGCGTCCAGCGCTGTCGCCCGCCTGCGCGCGGAGCCCTTGTGCGCCGAAGCATTCCCCTCCTCGCCGCCGTCAGCCATCTCAGATCTGAGCACCCGCGGGACGAATCACCCGGAATCGACACCGAGCTCCGAGCCCTCCGTCCTCCGAATGCCCGATCCTCCGTGTCGGGCGCGCTGCTGCTGCCTGCTTGCTGGGCGGGACCGGTGAGTAAGCGCTTCGCTAGCTTTGCCTTGCTTGTAACAGTGCGTTTAAAAACCGGCGCAGAGAGAAGGGAACGGAGGGGGTGCTCCTGGATTATTTAAAGCGCGGGGCTTCTTTTCCAGGAGGTGATTACTGATTACGGAGTAGATTACGTCCGAAATATAATCATGGCGGTAATTGATTCGGCAGTAATTCCTTGATTTTTGCGTCCTGTATTCTTTTTACTATTAGTTTTGGCTACTAATGCCGTGCTTTTACCTCACTTAGTTGGTTATTGAATTGATTATCTTCCTGTTCGATGGAATCACTGTTTCGTGGTCGTCTCCGATCATCCGTTGATGCGCGGATGCTTGTGCCACCCGCAACGCATCCTCTTCGTTGCGTTACAGCACGAGGTCGTCGTGAACAAAACAGAACAGTGTCCTACGAGGTCGCCGTTGAGTTTTGCCGACGCAGGCCCGGCCGGAGAACCGGACGGAACAGGCGTTGTCATCGGGTGGACTGTTTGGCGGCATCGGAAGGAACAGGTGAAAGCGTAACCCCGGCCTACTCGTACGAGATGAGAGTGAACTGTGGGTCAAACCGAGTGGAGCGCATGAGTGTGTGAGCGACAGTGCACTGATGGTTCACGGGATGATCGGCTCCGTCACAACCGAGCGCTGCACGTCGGCATGTGTAGACGGCTGAAATGCGGTCTGTCCCGGTCTCCGCTGCTCGAGCCGAAAAGGCCAGGCCACCACGGACACGCGGACGAAGGTGGCTCTTCAACACTTCCTTGATCAGCATCTGTCGTGATGACCGGTGGCCACCCAAGTACGCAAGCCCTGGCCCTCCGTGACGGCCCGTTCCCAGTCACGCCTGCGCGCGCGAGGAGATCCGCCCGGTCCACACGGCTCCACGCCCCGCATCTACACGCGGCGCCGCCGCGCCTCCCGCATGTGACGGCTGTTGGCTTGGGCAGATCGGAGGGGTACGAGAGCGATGGTACGCCGCCGCCCGCCGCGCTGTGCCGGACTGGTCCGCGCGATGCGATCTTGGCTTGCTGTCCTACTCCCGCCTGCCTTGATCTGTTCTCTGACCTTCCTTCATCTTCCCGTGAGGATCGCGGGTGATCTGGATGTGACCGTGTTGCCCTGTGTCCTCTTGCACCGAGGCGGCGAGAGGCCAAGCTAGCAAGGTTCCTTGCGTCTGCACGCATCGTGCAGCCTGCTGATGCCGCTGCTGCTAACTGCTTTGCTAGCGGAGGACCACATGGGCTTGCTTGCGGTTGTGGCGTCCTTGATATACCGATCGCCCAAACGCTTTGATGAAACGATTGGAAGCCTCAAGAAGAAAGAAAAGCCGGAATCGGCTCAACCACTTGGCAAATGTCAGCAACGCACGCGGCGTCTGGCTGATCCAAGTTGGAACTTGCAACAGAAGCTAGTTGCTCATAGGCTCGATCAAACATATTTTACTACAGTAGTGAGGATTAGTCTCTGGTGCCGCCGAAGAGGAGGATCTGATCGAGATGGTAAAGGCTACAGCGTCACATCATCAGGAAAAAAAGTGCCGTTTAAATTACCCCCCGTTTATCTAATCTCGTACTCCGGCTACTAATATAACGGCAGAATAATGAATCCAGCGGTCGGTAAACTACTTTTCGCGTCAGCATTAGATGGCCTGCTTAGATTGCGTGGTCCCGTGCACGAAGACCCGAGCTCCACACGCACAGGAGAGATGGACCCTGGAGAGCAGCAGATGGCTGTTGGCATCACAGAATCATCAGTCATTAGTGGGGCAGTGACAGCACAAACCACCGTATTCCCCACTAATCCAAATTTGTATATTGAGGGTCCCCAAGCTGAACGTGGATGGAAAAGTAACGCGAAGGTAAGCAGTGATGAGGCGCATCGTGTGCAGCATGCTTGTGTTTGACGTCCCATAATCTTCCCTGTGGCCAAAGAAAGGCCGCGGCAGCACAAAACTATGCTGAATAAACAGTGAATCGTTAAACCAGCATCATATATATTATGGGTACAGGAAAGTCCCACTTTGTTCATGCCACCACCAGCTAAAAAAACATTTATGCTTGTATTTACAGTTTAAACGCATAAAAATGACTGCACAAAGATACAACCAGGCCACGAAATCGCAGAAAAGAGCGGTCACAAAAGTAAGGATGCAAATGTCGGGGGTCAAAGAAGAGTCAAGGTCAGTCGGTCAGTCAGTCAGTCAATGTGCTGAGCCCGCCGGCTACATATACAGTCTGTGCTTGCACCTGGCAATCTTTAACTTCCACCCAGTTGTTGCACGCTGCTCTGCCCCATCGCTTTCCGGTTCAGGATTCCAAGCCTCGTCGTCCCTGCGCAGCATCAACAGGGTTACAGGCGCGTCGCGTCTTGCGTGTATGCATGCGTCCTCCTCCTCCGGAAGAGTTGAACCTACTCCAGACGCGGTGCAGGCCAGGCCACCACCGTCGCTTTCCTGAAAAGCTAGTGCGGAGCCGGGCCCTTGGCGACAGTCGCGCGCGGGAAAGCCCCAAGGAGCCTGGGGGCCGCGGCCACTGGCCAAGGAATCCGATGCTGGCTGCCGGTCATCAGTGAGTCATCACCGACTCACCGATGGTGGTGGTGGTGGTCCGGTGATGCGGACGCGGGGCAGTTAGTCGGCCGGGTTGGTGAGGCGCCGCGCGCCGCACCAGACGGACAGCGAGGATGTAGAAAGATGGATAGTGCCAACCTGCCGAGCGACCAAGCCGACCAATGGCACCGCAACGTCGTCGGCACAGCCGCGCGGGACAGATGGATAACGGGAAAGACGTAGCTTGAAGGCGCCGTTCTGCTGTCTCTAGATGCTCCACTTCCGTGGCGGCGCGCGCGACGGCCACGCCTGGACCGTGGCCGGAGGTTGAAGCAAGCGTGCGCGGTCTCGGAATTTAGCTGTAGCTCGAGAGTGGAGTAGCTAGCCGGAGCAGTACAAGCCAAGTCACCGTCGCGCGCGGGCTCTAAGCGTTGGCGGTGCAACTTAACCTACATGGAGTTTGTTAATTTAGCTGCTATGTACATGTACAGTCTTAGTCTTACGACAATAGCACGTCTCCTCCTTGCTTGTAGACATAATTTTTTTTTGGCTGTTAGGCATAATCGTTAGCACGATCATTCTACAGCTTTTGTATAAAACTAGCATGCAATCAATGAATCAAGCACGTACTTTACCTCATTTCATTTCTTTCTTATATGGCATAAGATACTTCTCGATCCTCTTGAAATCACTCCTTCTGCTGCCTCTACCAATGACGACTCATTCCTCCTCCGGCTCGTCCATCAATAACTCTAATCCGTTCTTCGCTTGTGCCCACGATCCTCCAGCGATTCCTTCCTCCACTATTTCCATGATCAACATCCAGTCCTACGTTCCCATCAAGTTAGATCTTGGTGACTCCAATTTTTGTGCCTAGCGTCAGTTCTACGAACTCACGTTCAAAAAAATTCGGTCTCACTAATCATGTGGATGACACTCTTTGATGCTACGCTGATGTTCCACGACTCTGAGTGGATCCAGATCGACTCTTCCATCGTCACCTAGCTCTATGCCACCGTGACTGACACTCTTCGGAACATGGTCATGGTGCCGTCACCGACGGCTTATGGCATCTGGACCTCGATCTGCAGCCTCTTTCTCGATAACGCTCTTCAGCGCGCCGTCTACGCCCAGCAAGAATTCCACGGTTTATATCAGGGCGACATGAGCGTCAACGAGTATTGCAGCCGCCTGAAAACGCTCGCCGATACACTCCGCGATGTCGGCGCTCCGGTGACTGACACGGCGTTTGTCCTCAACATGCTCCGTGGTCTCAATCTGAAGTTCGGTCAGGCCGTCAACATTCTGACGAGTAAAGTGCGGCCCCCAACCTTCCTCTCTGCCAGATCATACTTGATGCAGGAGGAGCATTGCATGGTTCAGTCGGCCAAGATGGAGGCAGCCTTGGCGCTCCTTGCCACCATTGGCTCCAGCAACCCGGCAGCTACATCAGAGGCAGCCACTGCTCTCATGGCTGCTGTCTCCCATCAGCTGCCACGTGCACCGGCACCGAAGAATTCTAGTCCTTCTACCTCGACCCCGACCAAACCTGGTGGCGACCGCGATCACAGTCCGAAAGGACGGTCCAATGGTGGCTCCAACAAGAATGGCGGATATTTCAGGAACAAACGGCAGTGCACGCCAGCCCTTCGTCGACTCCGACAAACCCGTCGCAGTGGGGTACCACTGTCAATCTGTGGACCGGCGTCGTGCAGGCCTAGCCTATGCCACAGTGGCGTCTGCCAGGTGGCGGTCTTCTCGGCCCTCGTCCAGCACAGGCTCCCATCCAAACGCATCTGGCGGCTGCTCCGTCACCGGTCGGCTTCCCCAACCATTCAAGCGCCGCACCGTCGGTGCCACTGGCCCTTTACTCCACGCTGCACGGCATGCAGACCGACTCTCAAGTCGGTGGCGGCGACTGGATCATGGACACTGGAGCGACTTCTCATATGGCTTCACAACTTGTACAGGTTCATCTTTGATCTCTCTCCCTTCTCCCCAACATATCATTGTTCGTAACGGCTCTTCTCTTCCAGTTTACCATCTTGGTCATGCATCTTTACCTGCTCGATCTTCACATCTCAACTTAACCAACAAACTGATATCTCCACATATGATTCGTTCTCTTACACGTGATAATAATGTTTATGTGGAATTTGATCATTCTGGTTTTTCCATCAAGGACCTATGCACTCGGACGGTTCTTCTCCGTTGTGATTCCTCCGGCGACTTGTACCGTCTCTGCCTATCATCCACGAAGCTCAAAGGCCACAGAAACTTCCATGCTGTTCACAACTCTGATCTTTGGCACGCCAGGCTCGGTCATCCCAGGAATGCACCCCTACGCCAAATTCTTCGCTCTTTTGATTATGCCTGTACTAAGAGTGACAATCATACATGCCATGCCTGTCGCCTCGGCAAACATGTACGATTGCCATTCTCCACATCAAATAATGTAGCCTTTTTTCTCTTCCAGCTTATGCATTATGACATTTGGATGTCACCTATTCTAAATAATTCTAGTTATAAATACTATTTGGTCATTTTGGATGATTACTCGCACTTTACTTGGACATTTCCATTGCATCATAAATCAGATACTTTGGCTACTTTGATTTCCTTTCATGCATTTGTTCTGGCACAATTTCGCTTTCCTATTCTCTGTTTCTAAACAGACAATGGGAAAGAATTTGATAATGGTGCTACTCGGTCGTTTTTCTTCACTCACGGCATCACACTTCGACTTACATGCCCGTACACGTCTCCACAAAATAGCCGCGTTGAACGCGTACTTTGCACCGTCAATGACAGCATTCGTGCATTGCTCTTCCACGCGTCCATGCCACCTCGCTTCTGGCCTGACGCCCTCGTCACGGGTACCTACCTGCTGAACCGCAAACCATGCCGCTCTCGTCGCAATTACATCCCTCATGAGCTTCTGTTCGGCTCCAGACTATGATCACTAGCGAGTGTTTGGCTGTCTTTGCTACCCCAACGTCACTGCCACTGCAGCACACAAATTATCTCTGCACTCCGTGCCCTGTGTTTTCATCGGTTACCCGGCCGAATCCAAGGGTTACCGCTTCTATAACCCTGACACGCGGTGTGTTATTACTTCGCGACATGTTTTATTCGACGAGTTGCAGTTTCCCTTTAAGTAGGTCCAGTCCAGCGCTCCAGCAACGCCATGTGCGCCGCCGGTCGTACATCAGGAGTTCATTCCGGTGCCAGTGCCACCCCGTGTTCCACCACAACACGATGCCGCTCCAGAGTTTCCCGTCGTCGCCACGTCGATCGACATCGACGCCATCATGCCCAGCTCCATCGTCAGCACTTTCAGCGCTGAACTTGACGTCCCTGCTGATCACGCTGGTCTCACGCCACCGACCACAGGGCGCATTGGGTCCTTGCGTCCTGCTCATGCTGGTCCCCATCATATGGTGACTCGGGCTAAAGCCGGCATTCACAAGCCAAATCAGAAGTATGCCCACGTTGCTACATCAAGTCCTGATGCGCCTCCGGCATCTGTTCGTGCTGCCATGCGCGATCCCAGCTGGTTGCAAGCCATGCAAGAAGAGTTCAACGCTCTTCGCGAGAATAGGTCGTGGCAGCTCGTGTCGAAACCGTCGGGCGTCAACGTCATCTCCAGCAAGTGGGTTTTTCGCAACAAACTCAAGCCGGACGGTTCCCTCGAGCGCCGCAAGCTTGTTGGGTTGTGCACGGCTTCAAT
>BCLG01005877.1:0-22088 GCA_001602295.1 Zoysia matrella | reverse complement strand
AGAGCTATAAACAAGGGGTGAACAGTTTTCTAGCTTTTGCATTTAGAAATTCAGCGATTGGAAACAAGATTTTATGCACTTGCAGAAAGTGTGTCAACTCATTTTGGAGACAGTGTAGTGAAGTACGAGAACACTTGATATATGACGGATTCATAAAACGATATGCAACATGGACCTTACATGGAGAAGTTAGCTCCTCGACAATGGTAATTTAATGTTCATGAGTTCATTGAGCAACCTAATGAAGATGATGATATGACTCAGCTTCTTAGGGACTTAGCTTGTGGTTTAGATGATAGAAGGGATATGGAATATGATGTGTCTTTTGAGCCATCTAATGAGGATGTAGGAGCCATTCATAAGCTAGCCGCAGACAATAGTCAAGGAGTAGTACCCTGGTTGTAAGAACTATTCCAAGCTACGTTTTTGGTATATTGCTTCACATTAAACTTCTTGGAGGATGGACAGATAGAAGTTTTAATTTGTTGATTGATCTACGTGTTGATGCATTACCAGAGAGTTCAGCACTTTCTAAAAACTTCCATGAAGCTAAGAAATTGGTTAAATCAATAGGACTTGGATACACTACTATTCATGCATGTGAAAATGACTGCATTCTCTTTTGGAAGGAGCATAAAAATCTAATTTATATCCAAAATGTAAAGTTTCACATTGTAAATTAGAAAAGAAGAGTTTAGATGGTAAACGTGATTACAATGTTCCTAGGAAGGTTCTTCATTACTTTTCTATCAAGAAAACACTACAAAGGTTGTTTGTATCCAGAGACCGGTTGGATTGCTGAAGCCGTTGTCGATCCCTTCTTGGAAGTGAGATGACATGAGTATAGATTTCATCACAGGTTTTCCGATGACATCTCGCCATCATAATGCTATTTTGATGGTGGTGGATCGATTGACGAAGACAGCTCATTTCATCCCTGTGAGCGAGAGATACTCCATTGATCAGTCGACCAAGTTGTACATTGATCACATCGTGAGGTTGCGTGGTGCGTTGAGGAGCATTCTATCAGATCGCAGGCCTCAGTTTACCGCAAGATTCTGGAGGAGCTTGCATGAGGCTATGGATACACACCTGGTGTACGGTTCATCTTATGATCCTCAGACAGATGGTCAGACGGAGCGTGTGAACCAGATTCTGGAGGATATGTTGAGGGCTTGTGCGATCACCTATGGGCAGAGCTGGGAGGATAGTCTTTCTTTTGTGGAGTTCTCTTAGAACAACAGCTTTTAGGCCAGTTTGGGGTTGTCAGCTTTTGAGGCGTTATATGGTAGGAGATGTCGCACCCCGCTTATGTGGTCAGAGGTTGGTGAGAGGTCTTTTTTCGGTCTTGACTTTATCAAAGCTGCGAAAGAAAAGGTTGAAAAGATCAGAGAGCATCTCCGGATTGCTCAGAGCCATCAAAAGAGTTATGTGGATAAGAGAAGGAGGTCCCTTTCTTCCAAGGTTGATGATTGGATGTATCTCAAGGTGTCATCTCTCTGTGGCACGCGTCGCTTCCATGTCCGAGGAAAGTTGGCCCCGAGGTTTGTTGGTCCTTTTGGATTTTGAGGAAGATCGGTGAGCTTGCTTACAGGTTGGAGTTGCCATCTGAGCTGGCAGGTGTGCATCCTGTGTTTCACGTCTCTCACTTGAAGAAGTGTCTTTAGTACCGGAGGAGCAAGTTGTCCTTGATGCTTTGGATATTCAGGACACGCTTGAGTACCTAGACTACCCTGTGAAGATTCTTGATGAGGCGTTCAAGGAGATGAGGAGGCCCAAGATCAAGTTTCTCAAGGTCCAATGGAGCAACCACACCGAACGAGAGGCTACCTGGGAGAAGGAAGAGAGTCTGAGGAAAGAGTTTTCCTACCTGTTCGAGTCCGCTTCTTGATCTCGAGGATTTTCAAATTAATCGAAGTGCCAAATTATCCCGAAATTCATTCCATTCAATTTTGAAATTCTTCATTTAATTTTCTGGAGCCGGAATATTTTAGTCCACGGGCTTTGTTGGGCTGAAATTGTCTTCCAAACCTCAAGTTAATTCCTCCCCTATAAATTCGCCCTCATCCTTATCCTCTCCCACCAAACCTCCCCATTTTTCTTTCTCCCTTCCAAGGTCTCCAGCAGAGATCGAAGGTGGGGGTCGCACCGCTTGCCCCGGTTCCCGCCTCCACGCGTCGCGGTCCCCGCACCGTCCTCGCATCGTGTCTCATCGCCGACACGCGTCCCCGAGCCGTTCTCGAGTCTCGCGTCGACTCCGCACGACCGTTGACCCGTCTCCACTCGCCCCGTCCTGCTCGCGATCTCCGCGTCGGCAATAGACTCACGCCGTCGCCGTCACCGCTTCTCCGGATTTCCGATTCTAGTACTATGGTGAGGGAATCTCTCTCTTAATTCCTTTGCCCTTTCTAGTAGATTGATGAATTGGTTGCTAATTGATTTGCGGTTAGTCTAGTTCCTCGTAGTCTAAATCTTCAAGGATTTTTAGGGAACTCCGTTTGGTCTCAGAAGATTCCCAAAATTGTTCCGCTAAGTTTGACTCGTCGAGATCGTCGTGTAGAATTTTTCGAGGAACTTTTTGAGCACGTTTAGCCTAGTAATCTAAATTTAGATTTAATTAATCGAATTTAAATTGTCGCTTACCTAGTCTCACCCCTGTTCGTGTTGTGTTTAGCTGGAGATCCCGAGGAGGAGTACCGTGAGCCTGCTCAGTTCGACGACCCAGATCTTGACTACGATCTCGAGCTGCCAGGCAAGCCGCGTTCCATGATCACCTTTGTACCTAGCATTTTAAATTGCATGTTTTGTTTGCAACTCAAATTTGCATGCCAACTGTTTTAAAATATGCTAGCAACATTTCTAAGCCATGTCTATTTATTGTTCCACAAGTATGAGCCCTAGGATTGCTTTAGAATAATTATTTTATTTTATGCTTAGCCGTGCTTAGTCGCATTTATTTTTTATCTCACATCTATCACTATAAAAATAGAATTTGTGTTAAATGACTTTGAACTGATTCAAATGTATGAGTTTTGCAAATAACTATACATAACTATTTAGCTGAGGTAGGATGGAGCATGAGAAGCTGAGGGACTTTTGAGAAGTCCTTGTGGGCGTACCTGTGGTGGGTACAACTAGAAGATCTAGGCTGGGATCTTTCCGTGAGACGTTGGTAGGTGGTGTTGAGATTGGAGAGAGTGTCTGCCCCGATAATTAAGGACCGAGTCCTTCGAGCCTTGTACGCTCAGTTGACAACCATGCACACCACGTTACCCTGTATGGGCAGTGACTTGATCTTGAAGCTTGCCGAGACTGGTTGTTTACCCGTGGGTTGACGGTGACGTGTTAGTGTGGTGTAGAGCTATGACTCCCCACATGAGATCGAGATACCCCACCTGATCAGTGGTAGGCTTTTCACAGCTCTAGAACCCGATAGCGTAGGCACTTGGGATCCTTAACCTGATCAGTGCGACATGAAAGCTTATTTCACGATGAATCCAAAAAATATAATTTTTATATGGTAAAACATCATTAATTCTTTATTATTAATGATCAAAGTGATAAAAGTTTAACTTTGATGAAACCTAAATATTTTGGAATGGAGAGAGTATTACAGTACTCCCTCTGTCACAAAATAAGTGTCATTTTTACATTTTCAAACATCTACCTTTGACCAATCATCTTATTCAAAAAATTTATGAAAATATTATTTATTTTATTGTAAAATGATTCATTGTTAGAAATACTTTAAGTTTGACTTGTTCATTTTTGTATTTTTGTAAATTTTTTGAATAAGAGGTATGGTCAAATATTGATTTCAAAACGTTAAAAACATCATTTGTTATGGGACGGAGGGAGTAAGCTCTGAAACCAGTGTGAGGCAAGTAGACTTGTGATTTGCATGCATTGACGAGATTATACCAACACAGAGCAATTTTTCAATTGTACAAACTACTGGGATTGATCAACAGGAATATTGGACAAAAATTGCAATACTGGCTCTGCACATAAGACAAGGTGGTGGCGGCTTACGAATCAAGCATCATACACTACTAGCTGTACGACGTTGAAGTTCCTAATTGTAATGACCAGGTTTTCTCACCTTTCGGTAAGACTCGATCTTACGTACCTTCGCCAATCCCAGGAGGTTGGCAAGCACGTTTATCACAAGTGAACAATCGAGAAAGCATAATAGAATGAGTAAATAAGGATAAGATAAATTAATTCAATGAGATCATCCATAAAAACTTACTGAACTTCTTGAAGCAGAACAAGACTATCGAGAATCCAAGAACTAGAACAGCAGCGGGAACAATAAGTGGGAGCAAGCACCAAGATGAACCTCTTTCTCCTCAGGCAACTCGAGTGCAGGAGCGAACTTTAAACCAGAGCTGAGTACCAGATGAGAACAATCTTCTAGCTGACCTCTAGAAAAGAAGGGCGTGAAAAGCCGTGAGTATGTGAATACTCAGCAAACTGCGCACTACCTATCAACAATGTATGCATGCAAAGGATAGTTTCAAGGATGGAAGCTAGCTCAAGTGCTAAATGCAAGTTCAAAACATTTTATTTTAAAGATCCAAGAAGTTTTATTTTAAAACAGTCTAATTTTATTATCTTGCCTCACAGAGATCTCTGTTATCTCGAACGGGGGTTCATTTTAATTGCTGGAGTAAACTCTACACCCGGCCACAGCTCGAAGGCCGGAGTCTAAAACATTGGAAAACAGAGGGTAGATGAAAGAAAACAAAACTACTTAACGAGGAGCACAACTTAGGGGGTTTCCTTAAAAAGGACGTGGCAATGTGCATTGACTGTAACTCTGCAGAGTTTATGCACCTGGCCCACGAGAAGTGGCACCATAGCAAGGATCGTGGCCACAGCCTTTGATATAGTAACCACATAAGACCCATCCACAAGCTTTAACTGGCGCTATCTGTCCTCCCAAATAGGGATCCGAAGTGCTCACACAATCCGGTCCTGGAGCTGTGAAGAGCCTACCACTGATCAGGTGGGGTATCTCGATCTCATGTGGGGAGTCATAGCTCTACACCACACTAACACATAACCGCCAACCCACAGGTAAACAACCAGTTTCGAAGCTTCAAGATCAAGCCACTGTCCATACAGGGTAACATGGTGTGCATGGTTGTCGACTGAACGTACAAGGCTCGAAGGACTCAGTCCTTAATTGCCGGGGTAGGCTATCTCTCCAACCTCAACTCCAACAACCAACAAACCTCTCGAAAGGTCCAAAAGCCAGAACCTCACGTGTACCCGCAACAGGTACACCAACAGAGTCTTCCCAAGAGTCCCCCAGCACCTCATACTCTAGCCTGCCCTCACTAAATAGTTTTTATAGAGTTATTTGCAAAACACACACATTTGAATCACAGTTCAAAAATATTTAACAAAAATTCCATTTTTATAGTGATAAGGTATGAAGTATAGTAAATAAATGTACCTAAGCATGCCTAAGCATAAAAGTAAAGTAATAGTACTAAAGCAGTCCTAGGGCTCATAATATGTGGAACGATAAATAGGCATAGTTTGAGAATGTTGCTAACATATTTTAAAATAGTTGTCATGCAAATTATAGTTTCAAACAAAACATGCAGTTTAAAAGCTAGGATCAAAATTGGTCAAAGAGCGCGGCTTGCCTTGTGAGTTGAGATCCCATCCAGGATCTTGGTCCTCGTGCAGAACAGTCTTCAAGAACTCGGCAACATCTCCAGCTGGACAAACAGCATGAAAAATAGGTGAGAAACTGAAAAGGACGACTCAACAACTACTAGAACGGACTCTACGAACGGATTCACAGATCAGATAAGAATGGACTCCAAGACACGATCTCACGATCGTTTTCGGGGGAAAGACACAGATTGGGCTAAATGCGTGAGATTCGGGGTCCAGACATGGTAGACGGCACGTGTCCAAGGATCTGGTCACACGTTGGCTCAAACAGGAAAGAACTGAAGCACGAACACAGTCAAAGCCACGTGACCACAAGCTGGGTCACAGCCGGACCGTGGACACGTGTCCAAAGGCTTGGAGACGGTGCCTGCCACGTGACCCACGGGATGGTCATCGGCTGCATGACTAGAGAACGAACTGGGCACCACACGAGCTACGGATCAGTCTAACCAACAGAAAAGGAAACAAAAGGATAGAAGTGCTCACCAAAACTTGAGCCAAAGTTGAAGCAAGACCACAGGGATGATGACCGAAGGCGAAAGCGGCACCGGAACTCGACATGACCGAACAATCCCAAACTTGGACTCGGTCACAGCCGACTTTGCTGATCTTGGCCTTGAGCTGGAACGATCCCTGCACACAACGGTAAACTTAGACTTCAACACCTACTCGTAGCCACGAGTTGCGAACATTGCTAAGCGACCAAAAAGATGCAAGGACAAGGGAACAGAGCTCACCATGGCTTGGTTCAACAAAGAGTCGGCGACGTCAATGGCACGAGAAACTCTCTGACGAAACAATCAGTGAGCTAACCTAAGGAACGGCGACATGGATGGTTGAACCTGCACTCAAAGTGGTGCCTCAATGCAAAACCGATCAAGGAAGAAGATGGAGAAGTCAGCACTCACAGATTAAAATGAAACAACGAGAAACTAAACAAAGAGACAAAGATGCTCACCGAGACTTGAGCAAAAGCTGAAGGGAAAACTGTGAAGATACGGTCGAGGTGAAGATGGCGTAGCTCAGATCCTGAGTTCCCAAACACGAAGAAGGACAGTGATGACAAGGTGACAGATTCAGCCAGGAAGCAAAGATGACAGCTGAATCCCTCCTAGCGGTGATGATCAGGCCAAAGCTTCACTCGATCCGAAGCTTCTGTACCACAGCACGATTAAGACTCGCTCAACCAACAGAGAAGCACAGATCGGCGCCGAGAGAACTCACCGAGATGGTCGATACACCAGAGAAACCAAAACCACGGCAACCTCCAAACTCCATAGAAGCTATGCTCACCACCTGGTACTAGGCATGGTCAGAGTGGCTGGGGAACAGACGAGAACGGCAAGTCGAAGGCTCACTGGAGAAACAAGGTAGCGGCGCGGACGGAAGGATGCGTGACGATGACGAACTCTTCACAGGCCCTACTTCCAGCGACTAAAACACAGACAGGTTTGAACATGGGGCTCAAGAGAAGATGACTTACAGGAAAATGAGGCAGATACGGATTAGATGCTCACCACGGTCTTGAGTCAACAAGTCGATGCAAGTTGTTGCCAGATTGGAAAGGAAATGACAGTGATAGAAGACTGCACACAACGAACAGACCGAGACGGTCTCCGGGCACACACGTTCCTTGGTCCGATGATCCTGGGAAATTGCAGGGCTAAACAATTGCTCACTACAGGTCGAAACGACGAACGAAGCGAGGCGCGCTCGATCTGATTGCTCTGGAGCAGCGGCGAAGAACAGAGGAATGCGAAAGGCTTCTGGTTCACAGCGACAATGGAAACTCGCGTTCTGCAAGATAACCGGAAGAAACCTGCTCACAACCTTGATACACTGCATCGACACACCAGGCAGGACTCAAAACCAAAGACGGCAACGAATGGAGCTCACCGAGGACTTGGTTTGCCGGGCAAAAGTAAGACGACGACGAGCTTGATGGCTTGGCGACGGGAATGTTCACCATAGACTTGCTCTGTAGATTAAAGGCAGGAAGTCGACGACGCGTCGGTTATTTGGTGGCGGCGGTGCTAGCCTTGCTGGCTTCAATGATCTGGGAGTGGTACGGTTCAGAGAGGTCAACGTGGACGGCGCAACAAACAGAGATGGACGACGAGTGGGGACGAAGCAGAACAGATCGATGCGAAGACGGATCGGGTCGGGGATGACGTGATTGGTGATGGAGCCTCGTGGTTGGATGGAGATGACGGCGACGCAGTTGGTGCAGGGACAACACGGATGGCACACCAGAACAGGCGACAAATAGAGATGACGAGGTCGACGACGCCCAGGACGCGGTACAGAGACGACGTTGACACAGGCACGGTCGGGAATGTGGTCGAGGACGACAACAAGGAGGCAGCGACACAGCGTGGACAAGGGGCGACGAGGACTGGGACCGGGTGCACCGCTGAGGGCACGATGTCAGGGACGATGAGCTGCCACTGGCAGGGACCACGATGAGCAGTGACGGGGTCTCGTGGAGACGGCTTGAATCGAGCAGGGGCGGCTAGGGTTGGGAAGGCACGCCCAGGGGCCGAGGTGGCTGGTGGCTAGGGTTAGGAAGGAAATTTAAGGGGCTGCGGGGTTGGTCGGGAGAGAGCTGAGCCGTTCGATCGAAAGAGAATCAACGGTTTAGATTGAAGGGAGGATAACAGGCCGGCTGGGCCGCGAGAGAGAGAGAGAGAGAGAGAGAGAGGGAAATCCAGCCCAAAACCGAATTTCACGGGCTGTTACAGGCTACCCCCTTACAAGGATCTCGTCCTCGAGATATGAGAGGCGAACGGCGAGATTTCAGGGAACAAAGTATGACAAAGGGTTAACAAGCAGATCAGAAATCTAGAAATGGTCCTTATTCACGTCCATCTCTACGGTTTCGCTCCTACAGTCGAATATGGCTCTGATACCACCTATAACAATCGGGTTTTCTCACCTTTCGATAAGACCCGATCTTACATGACTTCGCCAATCCTAGGAGGTTGGTAAGCACGTTTATCACAAGTGAACCATCGAGAAACCATAACCGAATGAGTAAAGAAGGATAAGATAAATTAATTCAATGAGATCATCGATAAATCACAAGTGAACCATCGAGAAACCATAACCGACTGAGTAAAGAAGGATAAGATAAATTAATTCAATAAGATCATCGATAAAAACTTACTGAACTTCTCGAAGCAGAACAATACTACCGAGAATCCAAGAACTGGAACAGCAGCGGGAACAACAAGCGGAAGCAAGCACCAAGATGAACCTCTTCCTTCATAGGCAACTCGAGTGCAAGAGCAAACCTTAAACCAGAGCTAAGAACCAGATGAGAACGACCTTCTAGCTGACCTCTAAAAAAGAAGGGCGTGAAAAGCCATTAGTACGTGAATACTCAGTAAACCGCGCACTACCTACAATGTATGCATGCAAAGAATAGTTTCAAGGATGGAAGCTGGCTCAAGTGCTAAATGCAAGTTCAAAACATTTTATTTTAAAGATGCAAGAAGTTTTATTTTAAAACAGTCCAATTTTATTATCTTCCCCGCAGGGATCTCCGTTATACTGAACGGGGGTTCATTTTAATTGCCGAAGTAATCTCCACACCCAGCCACCGCTCGAAGGCCACAGCTCGAAGGGAAGAGGGTTAGGAAAGAAATTTAAGGGGCTGCGGGGTTGGTGGGGAGAAAGCTGAGCCGTCGGATCGAAAGAGAATCAGCGGTTGAGATTGAAGGGAGGATAACAGGCCGGCTGGGCCACGAGAGAGAGGGAAATCCGGCCCAAAACCAAATTTCACAGGCTGTTACACTAATACATGTGTCAAATAAATTAAACTGCTCAAGTAATAATGACTTTTTTTTGGACTTGTAACACTCTCAAAGAGTGGGAATAAAAAAAATATATAATATAAAAATATAAACCCTCTCAAATTTTTCTTCACCATTTCTCCTCCATTACTTAAATTCCAAACTCTTTAAAATTCAAAACTTCATATAAATTAATGGACTCTCAAATGGAAATTTCCAAAATTTGAAAACAGAAGTGTGACAAGTGCTGGTTTCTTCTTCCTTTCTTGTGTTTCTGCCCTCTACCAATTTTATTCATATTTGATCACCTCAAATTCCCTCAAATTCATTCAAAAATCCAAATTTCGGATTGTGGGCCGCTTTTCCCTTTTTCCAGCTCAAGCCGCTGAGCCCGCCTCTTTTTTTCCTTCCTTCCCCACGCGGGCCGCATCTCCTTTTCTCTTCTCGGCCCAGCGCAACGGTCGGCCCGGCCAGGCTGTCTTCTTCCCCGCGCGCCCACGCCGGGCGCACCGTGCCGTCCACTGGCCAGCTGACTGGCAGGACTTACGACGCAACTTCGCCGCCCCGCTTTAACTTACCCCTCTCCCCTTCTGCCTTTACTCCCCCAAGTAGCAGATCGCGACCGAGTGATTTGCTTCCCTCAACGCAGCCCATTGCCTCCGCCTTCCACGGCCGTTAAACCTCACGGCTGACTCCGGGAACGCGCGCCATCCACTGTCGCTGAGCTGCACAGCCCTGCTCCGCAGCGTAGCACGGAGTTGACATCACTCTCACCAGGCTCGGTCGGACTTAACTCCGCCGGCTTGACGGTCGGAAGCCGCCGCGCCAACCAGAGCTCTCTCCGCCTATTAAAGGAACCCCAAGCAGCTCTCTCCCCCTCACCGCACCTGCCACCGAGCTCTCGAGCTCTCTCTCACTCCATTTCTCCAATTGCGCTTCCACTTTTCTTCTCCAATTCCGGCCGCCACCGCCATTCCAGGATTCCTCACCGTCGGTCGCAGCTTCATCCTTCTCTCTGCACGGTTAGCACCTCTTGCGCCTCCTCTTCCTCCAGGTCACACTAGCCCGGCGGCAGCTACCTCGTCGGAGGCCCGCGCCGATGGCCTCTTTGGGCAACGGCGCACGCACGCCGTCGACCATCGTTGCGCGATCTCCGGCCAAGCTAGCCACGCACACGCGACCCAGCACCCGCCAGCAGTGCAAACAACTCGCAAAGCAAGCCCAAGGCGCCCCCAGTGTGGGCTGGACTGGCTCCACCGCCGCGGCCACCTCCGGCCCTGCGCCACTGCCTTCTGGCTCGCCACCAACACCGTCCCTACCGCCGCTAACTGGCACGCCCAACGAGGAGCTCCCTGGAAGACCGCCACCGCGCAACTCCCAGTGCCGGCCAGCGCACCGCACCCCACTGCACGCGCAGGCGCTCTGGCTGGTGGGCCACAAGGCCCACCTGGCAGCCTCTCACGGTGCGCATTGTGGCCAGCCCGATGGGTGGGCTCGGTCCATAGACCGCAGACACACCCACCCGACAAGCGGACCCCACCTGTCAGCCACAGAAAGTAAAAAAATGCTGCAGCCACCCAGCTCATGCACACACAAATTTATTCCCAAGCCTTTAATAATCAAAATAAATTCCTAAAAATTCCAGAAAATTGCCAAGTATTAGTAAACTCACTTCGATAAGTCCATTCAACTTTTATAAAAATTACAGCTTATCCCTACAAATACTTGAATAATTCTAGAAAGGCCCCTGCACTTTGTTTCTAACACTATTTGCAGGTCACATCTCCCATCGTCGCGCTTCTTGCACCATTAGAATCGCCTCTCCAAATCTTATCATTTGAAAACACTCAACCCTCCAAGCACTTTGTTTATCTGATTTTATATTTGATTATTGTTCTCTTCATCGTAGACTTACTTTTATCGTATTTCATGTGTAGACGACAAGGAGCCGAGAGAAGAGGAAGCCGTTGACCCGGAGTACAAAGAGGAGCCTAAAGATGTCTTTGAAGGCAAGCTCTAACTCCTTGATCATATTAACCCTATGTCTTGCTTACGCACCTATGCGGCCTGAATGCTTGCATGTATATTACCATATGTTTAAACGTTGTGTAGTTAATAAGCCTACTTGCAGTTAAGTATTTATATTAATGTCAGTTACTTGCTCTCATTAATATCAAATATCACCTTGCTACCCTGTTGATAACATTACCTTGTTAACCATAGGATTTTCGTTGTTAAAATCTCTTAATGAACAGAAAGTTGCCTTGATATTAGAAAGCTTAGGAACCCTCGTGCGATGCAATGCATTGCCACACCATACACCAATCATCTATAAAATGTGCTAAAATGAGTTTGGTGGTGTGAGTAAAATAAAAGAGAATGGGTGATACTGGAAATTGTGCTAGGTGAAGAAGGGTGTTTCTAGTCCACCTGTCATGGACAAGCATGCCACCCCTGCCATATAAGGACCAGTTTATCGGACCTCAACGTAGTGAAATCGTGCAACCAAATAACCTGTATGGGTGAAAATTACTCTGCCACTTTTGTTATCCACATTGAACCTCTAAGGCGGTCGGTAGGACACAAGGAGCCAGGAGAAGACACGAGATGCTCACGGTCCGGTATTTGATAAAAGTAATGTCCCGCATCGTGGGACCGTATTGCCCATGGATATAGCCCCTGGTCTGTGGTGTCTCCCCTTTAAGGGAATTCCAAGAAAGGATGAGGGAAGTGAATTGCCCCGCAGTCTAGCTTCAGAAATGTACTATCGCGTTGTCGGGGCCTAGAAAACCCTGGTGGATGACCCCTGAATGCATCTTGAGGTGGATTCTGTGGTAATCTTAGTATCTGTTAGAGTAAATATCATGCGACTCTATTGATCAGGAGAAGCATGACATGTGGATACAATGTACAACCTCTGCAGAGTATAAAAATCCATCTGGTTCGACCGTTGTCACAGTATTGACACACTACAGTTTTGGCTCACTTTGATTAGTCTTCATAATATCCTTGGTGGTGCGAGTGGGTGTTAGTTACCCATGTTTTCGAAAAGTGTTCCGGCTGGGATACAGGAGGCCCTCTTCGATAAAACATGGAAACTGCTAGAGTTGCGAATCCTCCCCAGGTCCACCCTCTAAAATAATGACAGACTAGTGATTTACTCTCCCCATTTGCAATTCTTCTGTAGTGGACCTGCATAAAATTAGCTTTTGCTGAAAAGAATCCCTTAGTCTTCCTTGTGGGCCATTTGTGCATGCATATAACCTTACATAGAGTTGGTGCTTGTTGAGTGCTGTCTGAACTCACCCTTGCTATAATCATTAGATGAAGATGAGGCTGAGTTCTGTGACGACTCATAGGAATCTCGTTCTCCACGTAAGTTTACCTGTGGAGTAGTCTTGTGGTTTAATCACTCTTTTGTTGTAACGATTGCTCGAGGAGGAATGTCTCACCTCGCTGGCTTGTAATCTAAGACCAATGTTTGCAAGTCTAATGTCAGACTTATATTGACATCTGTAATAATTACTGTATATGTGATGATTTCCACGATGTTCGTGCATGCCAACTAATGATCCAGGAATTGGTACGGTATACACGGTGTATCCCTGAAATGGGTTATGACATAGTGGTATCAGAGCCATACTTACCCGTAGGACGAGACTATAAGGATTCCAACCATGGAGGTTGTGTTAATTTTAGTATACAAACTATTTTATAAAAAACCTACCATGGTAGGAACTCCATACTTCCCCTTCCTTGCTATATTTACAAAATCTATGCAAATGGACGCCCACAGATGGACCTACAAGGGTGCCAAGGCTGCCAACATCAACGGGTTTCCCGTGATATTGGCCCGCACTCTAGCACGGTTCGGGTGCACCATGCCGGTGCTGTACCACCGGAGGGAGTACAAGTCTGACGGGTACCCCACGTGCGAGATGGAGGACTGTGCCCACGCTTGTCGCCTAGCCCCGTGGATGTTGACTTGCGTGGGAGCTTCCTTTGTCGACACAGTGCAGGCTATTGCCCATGAGGCCCTGCTAGCCTTATATTCGGCAAACTCGGGGTTCACCGGATCCATTCAGGTGAAGTACTTCCCGGTTTTGTGCCACGACAACCCTCTCTGGACCCACCGCATGGACACTCTGAGAGGGGCTTCCAGGACTGTGGACGACCCCACCATGGTGGAGACCAAGCAGTACCTAATGGCACTACACGAGCTTTGCGACGACTTTCGTGAGCAGTGAGCAATCCAGGCACACCAGGCCCATAGCGTGGAGGACCCAGCCCGCAGCCTTCAGGCGCAGCTTGACTCTGTTCGCGGCGCTCTCAATGCGGCTCAAGAGCGCGAGGAGGGTCTCCAGAAGACCCTAGCAGATAGCCACGCCACCTATTAGCGTGAGCTAGATGCTCTCCGACAGCAGCTCCGCCAGCCACCAGCAAGCGCTTGTACTCGCCTCACCACGAGGAAGAGCGTGCCAGGATAGCTGCTTCACCCCGTGTCCTATATTACACGCCTGGCGGGAGTCAGCCGACTCATCAGGGAGCGCGCACGAAGATCACGCCCCGCAAGCAGGTCTTCTTGTGTGGCCCTGATGGGAGATGGGCCCTGGTCACGCCAGTCTTGGACCAGGTGACTCGAGATGCCATTTTCGAGGTCCTGAGTCAGAGACCACTGGCCATTGGAGGCGCTAGTGGCCCTACCCTAGGGAGCTACACCTCTGACACCGACTCCGACTCTAACACCGATGTCGGCTTTGACCCCGTCACCGACTTCGGCATCGACTTGAGCACCGATGCTGACGAGCCCATGGGATACGCTACCGAGGAGGAGGGATACGGCGACACGGACAGCACCATCGACATCACTGGAGGTGACTCAGGGTACATCTGTGACGACTACGACGATGGCTCCTTTGGAGGAGGACACCGAACGCCTAAGGCCGTTGTGGACTTGATGGAAGAGGACCCTTCTGAGATTGAGTTTTACCACGAGGACACCGCTGACACTGACCCTAGTGTGGAGCTGTTGACGGAGGTCTCAAGAGCACCCGAGGTTGGTAGCCAGGCTGCCCCCACTGTTTCTGGGGCAGAGGCTATGAACGTCTTCGACTTCTGGAGCCTTTGCTCGACGATGGGATCGACCTCTATCAGGAGTGGCTCGATTATATCCAAGGTCTGTGAGATGCAAGCTGCACGATAGGATGGTAGGGGATAGCAGCTATTTTGATAGTTTTTGTAGTAGGGAGATGAGGTGTGATCGTATCTAATGGCTTGTAGTAGTGACTCCCATGCTAGTACTAGTAGCGTGTAGTGTATCTCACGTAATCCCTGGAGAATCTGTGGATGTATTTGTCATGTAAGACTTGTATGTGTGCTTGTTTATCCATTCGGATTTGTCGGTGTTTTGTTCACCGGCACAGTATAATTTACATATACAGAGAGGGATTCATACACTTCTTCTCGTCGATGTGGCCTAGTCTACGGAAGACAAGGATTTACGTGGTTTGGGCCACAGCTGAGGTGTAATACCCTACATCCAAGGGAGAGATAGGGTTGTATAAACTTCAAAGTGGATTACAATGGCGCTAGGGTTCTCGTGCGAGCAAGAACTCTAGGGTCTCACGTGTGCGTATGATGTTGCGTGTGTTATCTGAGAAAAGTCATTGTGTCTAAGGCCCCGGCACGCCCTTATATAAGGGTCGGGCCGAGGTTACATGGTTTGGAGCCTACGAAATCGAGACGCCTCCTGATGAGTGGGGCCACGAGCAACTCAGGGTTTATCCCCTGATGCCTTCTGGGCGCCAGATCACCCTGTCGATGTCCTCGTCCATCCTTTGTCCAGCGCGGGAGGGACAAAGGAAACTTTTTGGGCACACAGTGTCAGAAATCTCTGCCTGTCGGTAATTGGTCGCTGAGGCAGTGCCTGACCCTAGGGGTCGAACACGTGAGGAGACTCCCCGACCCTCAGATGGTCGGGTTCCGTCGTCATCTGGTCCTGACCCTTGGATGGTCGGACCGGCTCTTCGGGGATCGGCGTGGCGATATCGTTTGTGGGCCATAGTTGAGCCATGGACCGTAATTTGTAGCTGGGCCTTCATATTAAACCGGGACTGTAGGTATCTGGGGTAGATGATCCTGACAGGATCTTTAGCTTGATTGAATTGATTGTACATGAAACCAAGATCAATAACAAACAACCATAACTCAAATAATAACAACAAGGAAAAAGTAACCAATAACCATACAGACCCACTCCTTTACGTAGCATGTGACAGTTGCGGTATGACCACAGGATGCTGCCTAAGCGCTCAACAATGAGGAACAAGAAGAATGCCCTCGCAAAGGAAGGGCCCCTGCTCGAGAAGCACCGGCTAACTGCCGCCGCCCCCCGGCACAAAACTAAAGTGCACGAGGTGGAGCAAGAGAAGAAGAAGCGCAGTCCAGTCACCATGGGAAAAATCAAGTGGCACATTCTGCACCCGCCAAGTGGCAGCACCAGCCCTAGCCTGAGGCACCGCAGGTGGAACAGCTGCAAGAGCAGTTTCACAGGCAACAGCAGCAAGACCTGCCCAATGTGCAGCAGCAGGAGAAGTCCTTCCATATCCACCAGCCACCCTGGCAGATGTTATGGCCACCCAGACACAGCTGTTGTACACATCGTGCAAGGGATGGCTCCCAGTGGAGGATTGAGTCATCAAAGCAAGATGTCGGAATTCATGAGACTCAGGCCACCTACCTTTGATAGTTTTGATGAATAACCTCTCGCAGCTGACTACTAGTTGCGCGATATCACCAAGAAACTCAGCATAGTCAGGGCCGACGATCGCGAGAAGGTCATCCTCGCTGCCCACCAGCTCGTAGGGACAGCTATAGAGAAGCTGTCACAGATCCTGAAGCCATCCGCTGGGATGAATTCTAGCAGGCCTTTCGGACATACCACATTCCGGAGGGAATCATGAAGATGAAAGCTGATGAGTTTTGTGCACTGAAGCAAGGACCCATGACTGTAAATCAGTATATCAAGAGGTTAACAAAGCTTGCACACTACTCCCCTGGAGAGGTTGATACAGACAGGAAGATGCAAGATCGCTTCCTGAAGCGGTTAAACCATGCCATGCAGAAGCAACTAGTAACTCATATCTATCCTGACTTCAACACCCTGATGAACTGAACCATATTACTGGAGAAAGCACGTGCAGGATTAGAGAGTGAAAGGAAACGTAAGTTCTAAAAGTGCACCTACACTCTTAGTGGGTTTTGATGAATTGAATGACAACATGATTAGAGGACTAACATTACTTGTTCAGTTGATGAGCAGGTTGTTAGTCCTAAAAGGGTATTGAAATATCTTGATTCTTGATGACTATCATATCCCTTTCAATCAAGAAAAAATTGATCCCAAGTCAAAGTTAAGTTGTTACAAGCCAAGAGTGAGATCAAGAAATATGAGTACTTTAAGTGAAGATCCTACCAAAAGGTCTCAACAAAAAGCTACTTGACTTGCAATGATAAAAGTGGATGTCAAGAAAGTCAAGAGAAGAAAAGACAAGCAAAAAAAGAGATCAAGACTTATGATGAATCAAATTAAAGATCTCTACATGAAGCTACTTGAGTTGCAAAGATTGAAGTTGATGTCAAGGAAGCCAAGAGAGGTTGTGCTAAGAAAAAATGAGATTAAGAATTATGATGGATTATATTTAAGATCTCAACCAAAAGGCCCTTGGTTTGTGAAGTTGACATCAAAGAATTCAAGAAGCATTCATTGAAGATACAAGTTAACATTTGACTCAAGTTAGTGAGAAGGTGAAGGATTAACTTGATGGTGTCGTGACGGACCGGGAAAAGGAGAAGGGCAATAAGGAGTCATGGTGCCGAAGAACTTAGTACCAGAGAAGGACAAGTTGAGTTGAATCGTGATGGACCTTTCAAGCTACAAAGAGTCATATTTTGCTAAGTGTCGATATTCTATTGAAAAAGAAGAAAAGAAGTATCTTGGAAGCAGTTAGTGGATATTGATCACATAGATTGAAATTTTTCAAGATTACTAGCTCAAAACAGAGTAGCTCAAGCAAAACGTGTGTTGCTCATCCTCAAGAAGCAATTTTATGAAGAAGTGGCAAGATTCAAGAATCGAAGCTCAAGTGTTCATTATAGCTTTTTTTTATTTATTTCTTGAGTATAGGTTTGCCGCTCTATTAAGAGGGATGCAACATAGATTAAAATATAATCTCAATGCTCATGGACACACAAGTGAGAAGAGAGAAACACCATGGCCATACACCTTCACAAGTTTTGCTGAGACAAAAACTAAAAGTTTCGGTTTTCCAAACCAGAAGTTCTGGTTCTGGCAGTTTCTAACAAAATCAGCTAAATCTCCACTGGAGTGTCCGACACTTGCTCGGAGTGTCCGAGCAGCCCTCTCTGTGGTCAAGGTTTTATCCTTCGAAGTGTCCGGCACTTTGCCGGAGTTTCCAAACCGGAAGTTCCGGTTCAGTTAATTGGAAGTTCTGAATTTCTCTGGGTTGTGTCTAACGGCTGGTTTCTTTTGAAAACCAGAAGTTCTAGTTTTTCCAGTTTTAGCCCCAACATCTAGTTTTTTGAGAGAGTGGTTTAAATACCTCCTCTCTCCCCTTAGTGGGAGCTGCTGGTGTTGCCCACGTCCATAACTGAGCCAAAGCATTCTAGGGCTCTCTCCAACCCCTCTTTGTGAGGCTTGTATAATTTGTGAGAAATCATAAGTGTTGAGTTGAGAGATTGCTTTTTGAGAACACATTTGAGCACTCCCATCCATTGAGCACTGGAGCATTGAGTTGCAAATCTGTGAACATTTGTTACTCTTGGAGGTGAAGCCTCCTAGACGGCTAGGCGTCGCCCGGTGAGCCACCAAGCTTGTGTTATGCCACGGGAAAGTTTGTGAAGGTATGCTTCGCCTCCGCAAGGAAAGAAACAAGATAGTGATTTGAGGGAAGTGGTTGAAAGAGACCCGGCTTGTAGTTGGTCTTGTGAGCAGCTCAAGCTTCCTCAACGGAGACGTAGACGACTTGGGAGCAAGTTGTTGAACTTCGGTGAAACAATTCCTCGTGTCCTTGTTTTGATTTGCATTTCTGGTTTCACTAAGTTGTGCTTGTGACTAACCTTTGATTCTCTGTGAATCAAGTAGCTATCTTGTTCCTTGTACTCTTTTAGGGGTGCTTTGCAAGTTTCTCGAGAAATCTCTCAAAGTTCAGGTTTATCCCTCTATCCCGAGAAAACCGGGAGTTCCGGTATCATAAAACGGAAGTTTCAGTTTAGGCGTTTACTCACTGTGCTTTCCAAGCAAAACCGGAAGCTCCTGTTTGATTCAAGAGCTTCGCATTCGTTCGCTTCTTTGAGATTTTTGCAAATTCTGGTTTACCCGCAATTTTACTTAAAAGACCAATGATGACAAAGTCCCCAGGCGCTACCATTAAGTGTAAGCTTGGATGCTTGGGAGTCAAACTCCTATTATGTGGGGTAGAGTTTGTGGCGGATTTGATTGTTTTGAGGTCAGAAGGGATAGATGTCATACTAGGAATGGAGTGGTTAACCTGCCACAAGGCTGTTATACTCTGTGCCGACCGTGAAGTAACATCCATTAGCCATCAAGGGATACCAGTGGTATGTCGACCGCGTAGGCAGAGCATTGACCCAATACTATGCAACATAGAAGCCCAGAACATGGCAGAGGTACATGCAGTGTGTGAATACCCGGACGTGTTTCCAGAGGAATTGCCGGGCATGCCTCCTGACAGGGACAACGAATTCCTCATCCCTGGGGCATTGCCCATTGCAAAGAGACCATATCGGATGGCCGCAAATGAGTTGGCTGAAATAAAGAAACAGATAACTGAACTATAAGACAAAGGGTTCATTCGCCCCAGCTCTTCACCTTGGGGTTCACGTGTACTCTTTGTACAGAAGAAGGATGGTAGCATGAGGATGTGCATTGACTATCGATCCTTGAATGAGGTTACCACAAAGAACAAGTACCCGTTACCCTGGATCGATGACCTCTTTGATCAACTAAAGGGAGCAAAGTTTTTCTCCAAGATTGATTTGAGGTTGAGAAAATGACATCATGAAGACAGCATTTGTGACGAGATATGGGCAGTATGAGTTTACAATAATGCTATTTGAACTGACTAATGCCCTTGCTTACTTTATGAACTGATGAATAAGATATTCATGGAGGAGCTAGATAAGTTTGTTGTGGTATTCATAGACCACATACTTGTCCACTCTAAGAGTGCCACCGAACATGTAAAGCACCTCCGAGCAGCACTAAGCCGGCTAAGAAAACACCAGCTCTATGCTAAGTATAGCAAGTGTGAATTCTAGTTACGGGAAGTTGCCTTCCTTGGACATATTATCACAGCCGAAGGTGTGGCAGTTGACCCTTCTAAGGTGGAAGTAGTTTTAAATTGTAAACAACCCACCACCGCCATGGAAGTCAGAAGTTTTCTTGGACTAGCTGGGTATTACAGGAGATTCATCGAAGGCTTCTCCAAGACCGCAAAGCTTATGACAGAACTAACTCGGAAGGACAAGAAGTTTGAATGGACCCCAAAGTGTGAGCAAAGCTTCCAAACCCTGAAGTCACAACTTACCTCTGCCCCGGTACTGTACTACCAGTTATCCACAAGGATTTTTGTGGTGTATTGTGATGCATCTCGGCAAGGACTAGGATGTGTTCTGATGCAAAAAGAAAGAGTACTAGCATACGTGTCATGGCAACTAAAGAAGCACGAAGAAAATTACCCCACCCATGACCTAGAATTAGCAGCCGTAGTGCATGCACTGAAAATATGGAGGCATTACCTGATCGGAAACAAGTGCAGAATATTCACTGATCATAAATGCCTGAAGTATATCTTCACGCAGATGGAGCTGAACTTAAGGCAGTGAAGATGGTTGGAGTTGATAAAGGATTATGACCTTGATGTCCAATACCACCCGAGAAAGGCTAACGTGGTAGCATATGCCTTGAGCCGCAAAGCTCATTGTCACCACACCAGAGGAATGCTGAGGCACTGAAGTTAGTCCATGAGATACGAAAATTAAATCTACAGACAATGCCTCCCAATCTGGTGAACACACTAGTGGTAAGTCCTACCCTAGAGAATGAAATCCGACAAGCTCAACCACGAGATCAAAGGATCCAAGAAATAAGAGAACTGGTTAAGGAAGGGAAGGCCCCAGGGTATAGAGTTGATGAGAACAGAACATTATGGTACGAGAAACGGATCTGCGTGGCAAAGGTGGAACAACTAAGGAAAGTAACAATGGAAGAGGCACACAACTCAGCATACTCGATCCAGCCCGGATCAACGAAGATGTACCAAGAAGTAAAACAAAAGTATTGGTAGTCTGGAATGAAAAGAGACGTAGCTGACTGTGTAGCCTACTGTGATATCTGTCAAAGGGTAAAGGCAGAACACCAAAAGCTGCAGGTCTACTACAACCGCTACATATCCCGACTTGGAAGTGGGATAAGGTCTCCATAGACTTCATCGTGGGACTCTCACGCACACAAAAAGGAAACGATGCCATCTGGGTCATCGTAGACCGCCTGACCAAAGTCTCGCACTTCATACCGGTTGAGAAGGAGGTCAGGGGTAACAAGCTAGCACAGCGATAGACAACATTCTGAGACTGTATGGTGTGCCATCAAGAATAGTTTCAGATCAAGGTTCACAGTTCACATCGCATTTCTAAAAAAGTTTGCAGGACCTGCTAGGGACCCGATTGGACTTCAGCTCGGCATACCATCCGCAAACAGAACGGGTGAACAGATCCTTGAAGACATGCTCCGTGCTTGTGCATTGACTTAAGGAAAAGATTGGGAGAAGAGTATGGCATTCGCAGAATTTTCATATAACAACAATTATCAAACAAGTCTGTAGACGGCACCCTTCGAAGCATTGTATTGTCGAAAGTGTCGAACCCCGTTGATGTGGTCCCAGGTCAGAGAACGGTCATTCTTTGGCTCAGCTGTCATAAAGGACGCTGAAGAGAGAGTTGCCGAACTCAGGGACAAGCTCAGAACAGCACAAAGTAGACAAAAGAGTTATGCCAATACCCGTAGAAGAGAGTTAACATTTGACGAAGGGGACCATGTGTATCTAAAAGTGTCCCCGATAGAGGAATGCGGAGATTTCAAGTCCGTGGCAAGTTGGCACCATGTTATATTGGACCCTACAAAATTACGAAAAGAATCGGTGCAGTGGCATACCGACTTGACTGTCAGCGGAACTGTCAGACGTGCAGCCAGCTTTCCATGTGTCACAATTGAAAAAATGCCTGCAGATATCTGAAAAACAAGTGCCCATGGAAGCGATGGACCTACAGCCGGACCTACGATATCAAGAATTGCCAATCCATGTATTGGAGACCACCACCAGACAGACTCGATGGAATGCAATTAAATTCTGCCGCGTACTGTGGAATAATCACACAAAAGCAAAAGCCACCTGGGAAAGAGAAGACGACCTCAAAAGAGAATTTCTGTATCTCTTCGAAGAACAGCCCGAATCTCGGGGACAAGATTCTATTTAAGTGAGGTAGGTCTGTAACACTCTC
>BCLG01005876.1:0-12868 GCA_001602295.1 Zoysia matrella | reverse complement strand
GCGTATGGGCCTAGAGCCAAAATAGTCGTCTCAGCCTGGGGAACTCGGTGAGGGGGTCGTCAGCCAGAGAAGCTCACTGAAAACAGGCTGACGACGAGAGGAGGCGGCGGTGCAGGTTCGGTGGTGTGTAGAACTCGACCCGTTGACGAAATCTCGAAAAACTTTCTCCTAGAGCTCGAGGGCGACGAGGAGAAGACCGGCGTCTAGGTTGTGGTCGTCGGAGAGGGCCAGAGACGAGGGTTCACTGGCGAGGTGTCGCGGTTCAGTGGCCGACGGCGAGGAAAGCTCAATTTTATGTGCGAACAGCCAAATAATTGTCCGGTTTCTTCACCCGTGAGCTGAGGTAGTGAACCACATGGAACCGAAAGGAATTGATCCATTCTCACCCGAAATCCGAGTGATTTCACTGGGAATGCCGGTAGGTCTGAAAATCTCTATTTGGGGAAAATTTCAAAATCCGGTTCGTCTGGGAATGGAATGAGCGGGGATCTTAGAGGAGGAGCAAGAGGAGGAGGTGGAGCTTCGATCGGTGCGGTTTGGAGACCTTGAAACGGACTGCAGAGGTGGGGTGCTGAGCTCGCTCCGAGGGCGAAAATGGTGGCCGGGAGGAGAGTGAACGGAGAGAGGAATGGAGGAACCGGTCGCGGCGTACTTCACGCAGTGAATGAACGGGACGCGTCCTCGGCTCGATGGTGTGCATGCAGTGAGGAGGCGCGAGGCGAGGGCGCGTGGGCGTGCGCGCTGGCCGTGCGCGGTTGGAGGAGGAAGAGGAAAGAGAACCGTCCGGCTGACAGGTGGGTCCCGCGGGGATTTTTTTTTCCCGAATTTCCCGGAATTTCAGCACAGCTCTCTGTTTCTGACCCAAAATGCACCCTTTCGGAGCTCCAAAAATTCTGAAATTTGGTAGGCTAGTATATCTTTTGAAAAGGAACAACTTTTATTTTGGACACAAGTTCAAAATCGAAATAAATAAAATAATATTTAATTTTAAAGACAGGTTAGCTTTTAAACGAAAATAAATTATTTGGGACTTTTAAACCTCTAACAACAACAAAGCCTTTATTCCCAAGCAAGTTAGGGTAGGCGGGACTTTTAAACCTCCAATTAAATTTTTTCAAAAACTTATAAAATTCAAGTGGTTGCAAGAAATTTCAAGAGGGAGTTTTGTTTCACAATATTTCATTGAAATTTTTGAACTCACATTTTGAATTTCAAACTTAAATTTGGGACTAACTTCAAACTGGGTTTGAATTCCTTCGAGCTCAGATTTTCAGGAATTTCGAATTTGAATGGAGCGCCTTATTATTCGTAAACACGAAGTGTTACAATAATGCTAATGAACTAATCGCAAGGTTATCACTTATCATTCTAAAAGAAATTAGAAAATAAGCATACTTATCATTCTAAAAGAAATTAGAAAATAAGCATAAAATTTAATTTCATATTTTGTTAAAAAAGATATTGATGCACGGTATTCTTTGTGCAACTCATGCCAGTGGAAATGACCACAGTAGCTACTTTGCACCTATCAGACTTTGAGATCTCTATGTCCATTTTTTAGCCTTCTGATAGTTTGACATGCATCGTTTGTCTAATTGATACTAACCCCTTTGATCACCTAAGTATTTTATCTTTGGTTCAACTTATTGAGCCCAGTCCTGGAGCATTGTTCCTCTTACCTGAATGGGAAATGTATATGTTGTCTGAGATTATTTTCTTTATTGTGAAAAGTTTCCAAAATAGTGGTTCGTTCTGTATCTGTAAAAACACAAAGATAGAGTCCGCTGCCATGTTGATGTTCAAGAAAAGGTCAAATGAGAGGAATAATGCAACTATTTTACCTGAGCGTTAAGTCATTGGTGTAGGTACAAGTTGTACTTGCATTTATATGTTGTTTCATCTGTAGTGGTTTAGTTCACTTCCATTCATTGCATTGACAACTAGTGTTTTTCTCCCACTGCTAAGGATTATTTCTTGTTTTTTCTGAATTCCAGATGGAAGCATGAGTCAAGAAAAGAACCATGCCACATCACATATGCCTGCTTTGGTGTCAGAGTATTTAACACCATATACACAGCTGGAACTAAACCATCCAATTGTGAGTATTTCACATGATATATATTGCTTGAACTAATTAAATCAATCAATTGCGCTCTCTTTCTCATCATGAATTCTATTTCTCACTTGTTCATGTTTTCATTTTCTGTGAACATATCTGCAATGGACTTCCTGTCTCACGTCCATTTATTTTCCTTATGTAGGCTTCAGCAGCATATCAGTATCCATATGCTTACTACTCAGGCATGGTTGGTCCTTATGGAACTCAACCTGGTGTACTACTATTTTATTGCTGTTTGAGCATTAAAAAATTTCCTCCTATGCATCCTTAATCGATCTAGTCTAGGTAATGGTTTTACCTGTATAAATCCTTCACGGTATGAGATCAAAGATGAATCGCAGATAATGTATATGCTGTTTCTAAATAGTTATCGGTTTTAATAAAAGTAATAATCCCTTATAAGTACAAGTGGCTATTTTTTAAAATTAGAGCAGAGAATTCAAGAAAGATTACTAAAGTTATAATGAATTTAGGCTCCTTTTTTAAAAAATAGAGAAAATGGTACCTTGTCATGAACAAAAAGGTCTCTTATGTCACACACTGTAAAAGATCAGGATGCTCGATATCTTGGGTCACTATAAAAGATCAGGATGATCTATGTCTTGGGTGGATAGACTCGTCATGCTATTCGGATATCTTAGTAGTCTAGGCTTGACCAAATGCATTGTCCTTACATAGTGCAGTTATGAGCTGCCGGAATTAACTTGGAATGCAGAGAATATACATCCTTCTGTGTTTTTTTTTAAGAATCATGCATCCTTCTGTGTTGTGATTGCCCTTACTGTATCTAAAAGCCCTTACACTCTGCACTTTTTGCTTTCTGCAGACTCAGTTCCAGCTAGATGGATTAACTCACTCCCGCATGCCATTACCTCTTGAAATTTCAGAAGAGCCTGTCTATGTAAACGCTAAGCAGTACCATGGCATTTTAAGACGACGGCAGTCACGTGCCAAGGCTGAACTTGAGAAAAAGATCGTTAAAGCCAGGAAGGTTAGTGAAGCAATATCATGTTCATGTTACTCATGTCCAAGGATTGTATAGTCAGTAACATTGGGTTTGAGGACATTTATTATTAAACTATAGTTCTGGTTTTAGATGCCTTTGATTAACAGTCAGAAATTTAATGCATATATCTCGACAATTTGCTAAGATTTGTACCTGATAATTTCAGCCTTATCTTCACGAATCTCGTCATCAACATGCGATGAGGAGGGCAAGAGGAAATGGGGGACGCTTCCTGAACACTAAAAAGATTGACAATGGCACTCCCAACGGTAAAGCTGACCCTAAGAAAGGTAACGTACCTGTCTCAGTCTCAGAGGCTATCAGTACCATGCATCTCATAGAACGCTGCCGTTACTGAACCTCATTGATGTTTCCTTTTAGGAGAGCAAAACTCCGGGCAAATCCATGTCCCTCCTGACTTACATCTACGGCCGAAGGAGGCATGAAGTATTGGTCTGGCATCCTAAAACAGTAGCATCTGTCCACAGGCATACACGCTCGAGACTGGAATTAAGTGCTCCAGCATTGCGCTGCCATCCACTTTCTGCAAAGCCGTCCAAGGTTGGCGTCCTGAGCAGAATGCAATCTGGGTGCAGAAGCCTGTCCCAAGTGTTGAATGTTCATTCTTGGCTTTCACACGTGTCTTCGGCATACTGTGAAACACGTATACTTAATATCGACTTCGGGATTGTTTTTGTAATTCTATGTATGGATTTTTATTTTTAGCTTGAACTGTAACAAGGCTAAAGCTGAACTCTGACTATACAGAGATTGCAACTCGGATGATTCGTGTGCTCAATAATGTCAGCCTTGTACTGAATCCTGTGAAAGGCAGATGCTTTTCTCGATCACTTTTTCTGGTGCTCTTTGTCCTGGAACGCATGAATTATATGTGGGAATCAAGTAACCCCCTTTTTTTTTGGAACATTTGGTTACGATCCTTGTAAAATTTTAATCGAATTTCTAGGTTTCAAACAGTTGTCCTTTTGCCGTACTTTTACTTCTTTCGGTTCTGATTTCGTAATCCATGTGTTGGATTGATTGTGTCTTCTTGATAATTCAACCCACTCTTTAAATAGACGGTCATGAATGCCTTTATCGGCAGATACTGATAAATCAGTTCCGAATGTTGATTCCGTTTTCTCCAATGAGGTGATGCCCTTGTGCAGTTCTGTTGGTGGGCGGCGCGGGGAGGCCCACAGCATCTTCCCTCAGCCGAATCGGGTCGGGCCCGGAGATTTACGGAGAATCTCTCTGACTGGCCCGCTTCCGATAAAATATCGTGATCCATCTCTTCCAACAATCAAACGGCGCTAGTCGGCTGTCCTAGCGAAATCTGTTGTTTTGGCCGTTTGAGGAAGAAATCCTAATATGGTACTCTCTTCGGATCACAAAAGAAGTCGTTTCGAACAACATTTTATTTCTTCTGACGTCATTCGTAAAGAAAGTCGCGTCACATACTAACGGATAATTAACTCTCGACACAAAGAATAAAATGAATTGAAAGAACGTGTTACTAACTTTGTAGAGCCGGGACACTGAATCGGCCCTAGAATATAAAGGTCCACTTAGAATGTAGTAGAAATTTCATAGTAAAAATTGTAAGAAACGAGGAAAATTTTTATGTCCAAAAAAGGATCAAAATTCCATTATCCTCACGTTGCTTTACGCAGAACAATCCGCGCGCCAAAGTTCGGGTCAGTTGTAGCCGCGACGACGACGCTGAATATTTTGGACTGAGAACGAGGAGTAGTATATGTGCTGCTGCCTACATATATCTCCACTTTGTGATTACGCAGTTCTAGGTCGGTGGTGGTGGTGGCACGGCATCAATCACTGCCCGTTCTTCAATTCGGCTCAACGCTGCGTTGTTGCAACTTGCAACAGCCGTCGCAGCCATGGAAGAAAACTATGCGTGGACGGCGCACCGCGTGTGTTAGGTGCGTATGAGCGAGTCAACATAGATAGATAGAGCAGAACTGCAACTCTTGCTCCAACCTCACGTAATGAGACAGGAGTAGCTGCAGGAGAATCTCATCCAGGTACGGTGACGGCTCCTGATTTTCTTAATAACCCGGGGAATCTCCGTTTGGATAGACCTTTTCGTCCTCTTACGACAGGAGCCACCAGTTTAAATTTTTCTGTGTGGACGGCCGGACTGGAATCATCAGATCACAAGGAAAGAAGGAACCGCCGCCGCCGATCCGAGTTAAATAAACGTCCTGTCAGGCCGGAGTCCGACGACGTCACGCGACGAGCTAGCCAATCATGGATCTATTTTGCCGTCGGAATCGATGAACTGCACAGAAACCTAATACTCCTATCAGTCATCCATGTTGGGAGTGCTATCTTTACTTTTGGCGTTTGGTTCGCGGTCTAGCTTCACCTCTTTTTCGACGGTCAACTGCGACGGCGTGTACAGTATCAGTACGCGCGTATGTTACGGGTTTGAGCTTATGCAGTCCTGGTTACGCCTGTCTCCTGTTGGACTACTGGAGGTTGGAACTGACGCGCAGACCGGTCACACCCAAACTGACGCGGCCGACGGCCACACGCCGCGGCACCTACTGAAAATAGCTGCTGTGCCCACGGCCCATCCTCGTCCAAAGCGACGCGTCAGTTCCGGCGGTGCCGTGCGCGGCGGCAGCGGCACGATCCGACGCCAAAGCGCGCCGGTGCTCTGACCCGCCCGAGTGGACGGAGCGCGCGGACGCGCGGCGCGGCTGCCGGCAGGACTGCGAGCACGGAAGGCGTGGGTTTGGAGGGTAATCTCGTACTCCTAGCTACAGTATTTTTTAAAGCCACAAGACATGTTAATTATGTGGAGATGATTACATAGACAAACCAGCCGACGGTACTTAGTTGGTCGCCAGAAAGAGTTGTAACTGTAGCATGCAGAGTGGTTCGGTAGATCTTGTGCATAAATAGCCATCCGCCGTCAAGGGGGCGGACCTCATTAAGGGAAGCTTTCCTCTCTCTCTCTCTCTCTCTCTCAACATGGAGGGTAACCAAGTGAAATGTGAGGAGAGCAGCGACGACAGCGCCCGGAAGCCGGTGCAAACGGTCTGCGTCTTCTGCGGCAGCAGGCCGGGGAACCGGCCGTCCTTCAGCGCTGCCGCGCTCGACCTTGGAAAGCAGATGGTGAGACGCCGTACGTAGCGCTTGACGCGAAGAATGTTCGTTACTGGCCGTCGATCGAAGTCCTGATAGCTAGTCTTTTCGTCCACAGGTGGAGCGGCAGCTCGACCTTGTCTACGGCGGCGGCAGCGGCGGCCTGATGGGCCTGGTGTCCAAGGCCGTCTACGACGGCGGCCGCCACGTCCTCGGGTACGTTATCGACGCTATAGATTCCAGTTGCATTTTCCCAATGCAAAGCGTTTGCCCTTGGCTCCGTCTGGTTACCTTTCTGATGCTCATGTTGTTCGTTTGCAGGGTCATCCCTAGTGCCCTCCTGCCAGAAGAGGCATGTCACCTAAACTCCATTTCTGATTCCTCAATCACATATGACATGCGTTCAAGCGTACTCCCTATATTGATGTCGCTGTTGATTTCTATAATCAACTTTGATCATTCGTCTTATTTAAAAATTTTATTTGTTTTCGAATGTGTAAAATTTTAAGTTGTGATTCAAATAACTCTAATAATAAATTAAATTTTATCAAAAAATATAAAATTTATCATTTTTTTAATAATACGAATGATCAAAGTTAAATTTAAAAATTAATTATGATATTAATTAAAGAACGGAGGAGTACTTACGAAACATGTTGTGCCGTCTCGCCTGTTTCAGGTGTCAGGGCAGACACTGGGAGAGGTGAAAGTGGTCAGGGACATGCATGAGCGCAAGGCGGAAATGGCGAAACACTCGGATGCTTTCATCGCCCTGCCAGGTCACACCCAAAGATCGATCGATCGATCTGTTCAGCGTCATCCTCATTTCGCTTCCACTGCGACATGTAGAATATATATCGAATGATCTGAGCTATTTCTAACTGTTCGATGTGCGCAGGCGGATACGGGACTATCGAAGAGCTATTGGAGATCATAGCGTGGGCGCAGCTGGGGATCCACAACAAACCGGTACTAACCTTGTCGTATTTAACTGCCATTTGCTTTCTGTAATGGCACCAGTACCGCCATTGCCTAGCGAAAACGAACTATAGGCCGTCTACTTCATCTCTAATGCCTCGACCATGCCTAAATCCTAATCCTATCTAGCTCGTGATCTCAGTTGGTAGCACGACGGCGATGTTGAATGGATTGGTTAATTAGCCAACCAACAAACTAACGCTCTGCATGGTCGTTGGTGTTTTGTCTATCGTTAAGGTGGGGCTGCTCAACGTGGAGGGCTACTACGACAGCCTGCTCTCGCTGTTCGACAAGGGCGTCGAGGATGGCTTCATCGACGCCGCTGCGCGGGACATATTCGTCCTGGCCGACACCGCCGGGGAGCTGTTGACGAGGTTGACAGAGACGCGGCAGGTGGTTTTGGCGGCGGTGGCGGACGAAGAGGAAGCCGTCGGAGAGAAGGACGTCGCTGCTGGGATGAAGAGGAATTAAAGGAGCTGATTGTCTTCTTATGCGCGCGCGCGCTGATGCTAGTTCTCCATCTCTCGCTCTGCCCCTTTTGCTGTTTTCTTGATTTGCATTGTCTAAGACTTCAATTCCCTGCATTGTGAATCTTCCAACCATTATCTGGTATTTCCTAACCTTGTTGTTAAGCAGTATTTATTTCTTGAAAAAGGACGTTAACTATCAGTATCTCTCGTGGTTGGAATAGCATGGGGGAATGATCGATGCTGTATACGGAGTATATAGTATCAGCTGGTCTACTCCACAAGCTCGTTGTAAGTAAGCACGTTCCTGGCAGGAAATATCTTATGCGCCTTGCACTGAATTAAGGGTGCGTTATCAATTTCCAAAGTGCGTTCTGGTAAAGCGGTGAGTATAACTTATAATCACTTGGACATCCAAGGTTTATTCAAAAAAAAAATATACTCCATATATTTGGACATCCAATGACGAATGTTACCCCATTGCATATATAAGCTGGACATGAAACAAACAACGCAGAGGAAACAAAAAACCCGGATTGCATAATGGTATTTTGTTCTTTGCTCTGAAATAGCTTCCATGCCGGGTCCTATTGGTTCGTACGTGCATGACAATATTTTTTGCAAAGCCAGATGAAAACAGTGATGCAACCACATTTGGATTACCGTAAACGATCGAGGCGAGCAAATCGGCATGGGCGCCAAGCGCGAATCCCTGCCGGGCCCGGCCGGCGTGCCCCCTTGGATTTTCCGCCGCGGGACCACCCTCTCCGGCTCCGGGCGCTCGTGCCGCATGTGGGCGCGGCGGACCTGGCGTTGGGGCCACGGATTAGCCTCGGCCGTACGTGTTCCTTCCCGCCTGCATCCGCCATGCGCGCGTCTTCTTTCTGGCCACTTGCCGGCCTGCACCCCCCACCCCCACCACCCCTTCTGCCGTTCTGCCTGCCTTGCCTCCCACCGCCTTCTGGCTAGACTCCGGTCCAGGCCCCCGCCCGCGCCGAGACAAAAAGGCTAGCGGACGCTCCGTCCTCGGCTCGATCGATCCAGCGGAAGGCGTAGTGGAGCACCCAATTATTGGAGGTCGAGCTGCCGCCTGCGGCGCCGGGGCGGTGCGCTGTTGCCTGCTACAGGAGGTAGCTGCCTTTGTTTGTTTGACTCTTTTTCCCTCGTGGCAAGTACGGCCGTCTGGCTCGGTGGTCGCGCTGCGGGGCTGCGCCATGCATAGCTCTACCCTTTACGCCCGCCCCGCGCGCGCGGCGCCGGAGGAACCCGTGCGCACCCCGCGATCTCCGCTTGGACGCAGCAGTATGCTCTTCTGCTCTCACGAGGCGGGTGCGGCCATCGCACGCTCGGCTGGTGCGTTCAGGGGTGCGATCGTGCTCTTGCGCGGTTAGTCGCCTCCCATAATTTGTGCGTTCAGGGGACCAACGAGATCATGCCACCGTTTGCTCTGGTGTAATACAGGTTATCTTCAGAAGATCTCAAACATGCAAGATTCTGCTAGAGTGCTAGGTGCTTCCCGTTTCTTTCTGTTACCGTCAGCTAGGGTTGTCTTTTTCACAATCTCAAAGCAAAGTGCCGTCTAATCAAAGCCGACACGATGCATTTTCTCCGCTAACTAGATTTAACGCTATTCGTCAAAATCCGCCAGCTCCAGATCCCAGCTAGGGATGGCAATTCGGATGCGGGTTTCGGGTACCTATCGGATTTTGCACCCGACGAGTGCAGGTGCGGGTCTATTTATCTACCCGTGGGTGACACTCACATCCGATCCGAAATGAAACAAATGCGAGTCGGGTTTTTTTCCTCACCCCCAAGTGATCCGTCAGGCACTCGAATACTTTTCTCGAATATAAAACTACACCCGTACTCTATTTTATCATGCGGTTTTTTTCTTCACCCAATCCAAACTTGATCCGAACCTGACCCGAACTCGTCTTTTTTCTTGAATTTTTGCTTCATTGACCCGAACTCGACCCGTTTTCGTTTTTATAACAATAAAACACTCGACGCCCACTCGAAACTCAACACCTATTTATATAACTATGATAGATGTTGCAAACCCGACGGAGACTCGACACTCGTCCGAAAACACGACAGGTTCGAGCGTTGGTTTCATTTTTCACTCACAGGTGCGAGTTCGAGTTTAAAATTACACTGCACTTTTTTTTAAATTGGACGGATTTTTACAAAACCCGATCCGAATCTCACCAGTTTCCATCCCTAATCCCAGCCCGAGCATAGGAAGACAGGCAGAGAAATTAGGCGCCCAATTCGAGTCCGAGGCGAACACGATCCGGCCCACCTGCTACCTCACCTCGCTAACCAGTTCCGCCGGCCCACTAGTCCCGTCTATAACAGCGTGCCCGTGCGCGGGCGGAACGAATCGCGCGCGCTCTCTCTCAGCAACCCACAGCCGCCGCCGCTTCGGTCGCGACAACTAGAGGCCTAGGGCGACAACAATCGTCGCCCCCGCTGCCTCGCGCTGCTTCGGTGAGGCTGCTGCTGATCGAAGGAGATGGCGGTCGGCGAGGACTACCACTCCTGCTCCGACGACTCGGACGACGACGTCGACCGCTACGAGTTCCTCCCGCGCCAGCCTACTGATGACCCGGCGCGCCGCCATGCCGAAGAGGAAGCGAGCGACGACGATGAGACGGGGTACGAACGAGTACAAGATGGCGGTAGCAGGGGTAAGAGGGCTCTCACTGAACGGGACGGCCGGGTGGAGGGCTCGGACGCGTCGCCATGGCCCAAAAAGGCCCGACTCGGCTTGATCACGGCGTGCCCATCGGCGGCGCATCAGACTCCGACGAGCAGCAGCAGTGGCACTGATCGAACGGTATCTGCCTCGCCTCACGGCGCGCTGCGGGACAGGGTGTCGTCCTGGAGCGAGGATGAGACTGAGAGCCGCCGCGATGGGGCTCACGAACGCCCTGAACCGAGGAAAGGAAAAACCAACAAGAGCGACACGAAGATGCCGCTAGCAGGCGTGACGAAGTCAGCGAAGACGACGAGCCCATCATCGTCCGCGGCTGCTTCGGCTGATGGATGCTTCCGATGCAACCTGTGCGGGAGGTGCTTCGACAGCCATCAGGCGCTCGGGGGGCATGTCCGCGGCCACCTGCAGAAGGCCAAGATCGCCTCCATTGCCGCGGAGGCAAGTCTCCACGACACCAGCAGTCGTGGTAACTGCAAAGAGGAGATTTTCGCGGAACTGGACCATGATTGCGATGCCAAAGGCATCGGTTACGCGGAACAGAGAACATCTGTTGCAGAACCTAGTTGTTCCAGTGGCAAGGGCAGCTATCGCGAGAAAAAGGCTTTCGACGATGCAGCGTGTCGCCGGGATTTCCGGCAGAGGTGGGCACATGAAACAGATCAACAAGAACAAGAAGCCATCTGTCGCGGCAAAGGACCACCGCATGGGTGCTCATGGCGGCGGCGGCGGCGGCGGCGGCATGAACAAGAGGGCTTCCATGTTCGAAGCGAGCCACGAGGTCGTCCATGACACGTATCATACCAGGGAGAAAGCATTCAGCCATCGTTTCCACAGCAGCAAGGATGAGACGGCCATTGGCGCCGGAGGCCATAATGATGCCGACGTCAAGAATAAAAAGGGCGCCGCTGCCGCCGTCTCCGTAGCAACGTCCACACGTGGTGCAGGAATGTACAAGTGCAAGGTTTGTGGCAAAAGTCTCCCACGGGACTGGCGCTCGGCGGGCACATGAGAGCATCGGAAGCAGCCTTCGCAGGGCGTCGACGCGGATTAGAGGCCGGCGGTGACGCGGACAGCAGGATACCTCAAGCTCGGCAGTTCGGTGTCTCGTGATCTCGGGCAGTTCTGGTGATTGCGGGGAAAGCATCCAGTTGACAACTACGCGTGCAGATGCAGATGGGAGTGTTTGAAATCTTTTTACCAGTTCGCCGGTGTAATTTATGGCTAGACAGAGGGTTCAAAGATTGACCACATTGTAATTTTAAGAGCAACTCTAACAGCTATTTTAATTTATTGTACTTAAATCTATATTTAGATCGTTGGTAAAATATGATTGATACTAAAATAGTTTCCATCTCCGACAGATACTCATATTAAGTATTTTTTAAATTTTAAATCTATCAAATCATCATAATTTATGTTTCATAACTATAATTTTGAAGTATAAATCGACGTAAAATATTGTTATACGTGGATGCTTAATTTAATGAGGATGAAGATAGCTACATTTTTCATGCTGATATAGGTGTTTGTTTATTTTTTCCCTTAAATACTTAAATTTATATTTAGATATTCAATTTAATTAGGCTCTGTTTGCTTGTTGGTTTAACCTGTGACTGTACGGCAAAGGAGTTTAAATTTACTGTTACCACTGGCAGCAGCAACTGCAGCAGTTGGAAGCTGCTGCGAACGCGCCCTTATTTGTTGGTGTTGCTCTTTAGGCGTGGCGTATGCAAATTTAAGAAATTTCATACTTCTTTGTGATATATACTCCTACGTTTCTATTCTGCCACAAACAAATGGGGAACATAACAGAGTTTCGGCTTGCTACCTGGGCTTTGCTTCATCAACTCGATCAAGACTGTATACAAAGTGAACGAAAAATAAACAGGAGAAAAAACACTGATGAATTCACGCTTCCAAGATATTTTCTCGGTCAGCGCTTGCAATATCTCTGAAAGGCTTGAGTCCTGTAATTGTGACGTTGTCTGACACCGTTTCAACGATGTCACTTTGTCTTGCTGGCCTCGTTTCCCGCAAGATCAGTATTTTCTCCACCAAGGAAAAGACCGAAAAGGAGGACGAGAAGGTTGCAGAGAAGTGGATGGAATCATGCTGGATCCGCTGCAGTACGCGGCCAGATCTGTCGCGGCATGCGTCACTCACGCACCGCGCCTGCGTCTCGTCCTTTTTATCACAGTCCCTGCGACTGCGTCCGCCTGAGTCCTCCTATCCCCCATCCCCCAGGCCCCCAACCCTACCCACCCAGCGACATCCCCATTTTCCCAACTCGCTTGCTGCGGAGCAGACACCGCTGCACACACCAACGAGCACCACTCCACAATAAACAACTCCGCTGCCCAGGCCCGATCGATCGAGGGAGGAGAGGCGTGGGTTCCGAGGCGCCGGCGTCGCGACTGGAGCGGCCCCATACTCCCTTACCCGTCCGCGGCCGTAATCGTGGAGGGACT
>BCLG01005875.1:0-22209 GCA_001602295.1 Zoysia matrella | reverse complement strand
GCACTTGGACGCATACACTAGTACACTGATCAATCAATTGCTATACGAGTTATGATGGATTCTGCTTAGCTTTCGCCCTTTCCATTGCTTTGTGTGCTTATTTTATGGTGCCGGTCACAGACGACAGCGTCGCGATCATGATGGCGTTCCAGTCGCCGGGCGTCCAGGTGCTTGGCCTCACAACCATCTTCGGCAACTGCACAACCGAGCGCGCTACCCGCAACGCCTTGATCCTGGCATGGTTCCAAACGCCCTCTGCTTTACCTTTTCCTTTTGTTTATCTTCTCATCCATCCATCTGGATTTTGCTTACTCTGCGTGCTCTGAATGGACAGTGTGAGAAGGCAGGCCATCCTGAGGTTCCAGTAGCAGAGGGCAGCCACGAACCTCTCAAGGTATCAGCTCTGCACATACGTTCTGCTGCTAGAAGACAACAGCTATTGTCTAGTATCAGTTCACTTGACACCTTTGCAGTTTCAGTGCTCGTGTTCTGGCTCCTGGAGTCCTGGCTGGTCCAATAAGCACCATTCAAACAATTCACTGAAAGTCTGAAATAAACCAATGAAAAGCTAATACAAATTCAGTACCTCTTCTTATTCAGTTAATTCATATATCTCTTCTTATTCAGATAATTTATAGTAACTTGTCCAAAAAAGACGACAACTGTAAAAGTCAGAAAAACTTGTACTCTGAAAGAATGTGGAATGCCTTCTTGTTAGTACCATTTGGTCAAGTCCATAGAAAAGCAAGCAAGCTTTATCTTCAGACTAGAATGCGCAGGTTGGCTAGTTCATTGAGTTGTGTGTTGTGAACAGGGTGGAAAGCCGCTTGTTGCTGACTTCGTTCACGGATCCGATGGACTCGGACACATCGACCTTCCTGATCCCACCAGCAAGAAAATCGAGCAAAGCGCAGCCGAGTTCTTGGTTGATAAGGTCTCACAGTTCCCCGGAGAGGTCTCTGTGCTCGCCTTGGGCCCTCTGACGAACGTGGCATTGGTATGCGAAACTTCTCGGACGCTGTAGGTTGAGGGCGTTTTCATCAGGCTGTAACGTATGATCCTGCTACATTATGTTTCAGGCCATCAAGAAGGATCCTTCCTTTGCGAGCAAGGTCAAGAAGATAGTCGTTCTTGGCGGATCTTTCTTCGCAGCAGGCAATGCCACGCCTTCAGCTGAAGCAAATGTAATGCCAGACGTTTTATTAGTCCTCTGAGCCATTACTTGATACTAGATCTCACAGGTATTTGCCTTTTCTTTTTCTTCACAGATCCACAGCGACCCTGAAGCAGCTGATATTGTTTTCACCTCTGGAGCAGACGTTTACGTGGTTGGCCTTAACATCACAACGAAAGTCAGTTTTACAGGTCCTCTATCTTTTCTGAAGTCTTCAGCAATTTTATCTTATTTCGACGAGAGCTATCGCTGGTCAACTTCCAATGCGAGAGTAGTGTGAACTTGCTTCGTGCTGCTTGCAGATGAGGATCTCTTGGAGCTGAGGAACTCGGAAGGGAAGCATGCCCAGTTCCTGTGTGACATATGCAACTTCTACAGAGACTGGCACGTCAAGTCTTACGGCGCCCCTGGTATCTGCGATCGATACAAATGTTGTCATATTCACACTTGAGTTCGGAGTAGTAATTGTGTTGGGCTCATATTCTCGCGTTTGATCAGTCGTTTTCCTCCATGATCCGGTGAGCTTCGCTGCTCTGGTTCGTCCGGAGTACTTCACGTTCAAGAAGGGCGTGGTGAGGGTGGAGACCCAGGGCATCTGCACCGGGCATACTTCCATGGACCTGGGACTGAAGAAGTAAGCGTTACGTCCTGTGTCGAATGTGTTCTTAATCTGCAACCAAGGTATCGTTACTGACCGGACCATCACTCGCTGTTGAATTGGTGCAGGTGGAACTCAGAGAACCCGTGGACTGGCTACTCGCCGATTTCAGTCGCGTGGACGGTGGACGTGCCCAAGGTGGTTGCGTTCGTCAAGGAGCTCGTCACCAAACAGTGACATGTTTACGCGAGTTGTATGGATCTTTGTACTCTAGCCGATGTAGAGATTTATTGTATTCGACGCACTGCCATTGTCTCAATCATTGGTCCCTATGGACTCAAATAAATCTTCAAATTTGAATAGTTCCACGTGCATTTGAGCAAAATTATGTCGTCGCCTACTTTGACACATTGTGTCTAGCTCAAACTAGCTGTGATAACATGACATACAGATAGATCTATCTATGTGGCACCGGATTTACCCCCTGTTGATTTCGTTATGGGTAGGATGATAATCTATCATATAATGTGAGCATCAGAGTAGCTACGTGAGGAAGGTGCCTTTTATCTCCCACTCTCTTCCTCGTTCCAGATCGACGCAAAGAAAAGTGCGACGAAAGCAGCGAAAGATGGGAAAGACAAGGTGGTGAGCACGAGGCGCTGCTAACCAATGGTCATCCCCAAACCTGATCGCTGGTACTACCACTTTGGATTGATGGTACTGATCAGCGCATAAGCCCATTGGCCATTGACCATGAAAATCAATCAAATTAGAAAACCATAAAAAGAAATCAATGAGAAAATTTCTCGAAGATCTTAACAATATACTTACAATTGAAATAGATCAGTAAAAATTTCAACATTGTCCAGTCTAGGCGGGTCATGTCGTGCCGCACCTGCAGTTGCAAAGGGTTGTGCCTTGTCGATCCAACGTGCCACGACGTCGCCTGATGATACGAGGTTCGGTCCGATGAATAAGCAAAAACGAGATGAACAAGCACTGAATTGTTAGATAAAAATATAAGTTTAATCTGATGAAACAACAAAAGATGGGGTTCCAATGGTAAAAAAATAGGCGGTCTAGTCGACACGCGCGCTGCAAGCGAAGTAGCGGTGGCTAAACTTCAATCTATCAAAACCCAAGTGTTCTTGGTGGCGGTTGAGGCCTTTAACTAGGGTGGAGGACGACCATGGGGTGCTGGAGTAGACCTCAAACCCTAGGACGCGTCTCTAATGGACTCAACTCGGTACACGGGTCAACGGCTCAAGTTGAGGTGACGCAACACCTTCTGTAGCAAAATATCGGTTGGCACTGACTCCGAAGTCTTATGAAGGTGGGACTAGATCCGTTGGAAAGTAGACTTGATAAGCTTTTCAGGAAGTACTTGAGCGCCAAAAACAGAGCCGGTATGATGTCGTGGCATGCGTTAGAAGTTGGTTCTGTCTTACGATCCGAATCCAGCCTGCGTGACTCTATCTCCTGGTTAGTTTTCTCCTTGGTTCCTAAGCATCACAAGAGTTGAGACGCGAGTCATAGGATCTGTAACCGAAACATGTGTAGGTGTAGGGGAGGAGAACGTATCGATGGTGTTGATGTTCTCATCATCTTCCCCTTCTTACATTTGAGTCGTCCTCGATTCTAGTTCATCTTCTTCACCCAAATATGACTTCAAATCTGCAATATTAAATATGGAACTAACCCTAAAATCTGCAGGCAGATCAGGCCTATAGCATTCTCATTAATTTTTCACAACACCTTGAAAGGTCCATCAGCTCTAGGCATCAACTTAGACTTTCTTAACTCTGGAAATCTATCCTTTATTAAATGTAACCAGACCAAATCTTCTAGTTCAAAAGATAATTGCTTTCTACCTTTGTCACTAGCAATCTTATATTTAGCATTCATGCAATCTATGTTTTCTTTAGTTGTTTCATGCAGTTTCAGCATCAACTCAACACATTTCTTAGCATTAAGATTTACCTTTTCAGATGTTGGCAAAGGCATTAAATCAATAGGAGCACGTGATTTGAAACCATAAACAATCTCAAAAGGGCACATCTTTGTGGTAGAATGCAGCGAATGATTATAAGCAAACTCAATATGAGGTAAATATTCTTCCCAAATTTTAATGTTCTGTTTCAAAATAGCCCTTAAGATAGTGGATAAATTTTGATTCACCACTTCAGTTTGACCATCTGTTTGGGAATGACAAGTGATAGAAAATAAAAGATTATTCCCCAACTTAGCCCATAACATTCTTCAAAAATGACTAAAAAATTTAGTATCACGATCAGAGACAATTGTATTTGGCACACCATGCAAACGAGCAATCTCTCTAAAGAACAAATCAACAATATGAGTAGCATCATCAGTTTTGTGACATGGGATGAAATGTGCCATTTTAGAAAACCTATCCACAACAACGAAAATGCTATCACGTCCCTTCCACAATCCCAACACAAAATCCATAGAAATATCTTCCCAAAGAACACTAGGAACAGGTATAGGCATATACAAACTATGTGGATTTAATCGTGACTTAGCTTTTTGACATGTAGTACAGCGAGAAACAAACCTCTCTACGTCTCGTCTCATCTTAGGCGAAAAGAAGTGACCAGCAAGAACATCCTCCATTTTCTTTACTCCAAAATGCCCCATCAGCCCTCCTCCATGCGCTTCCTGTAGCAACAACAAACGAACAGAGCTAGCTGGAATGCATAGCTTGTTAGCCCTAAACAAAAACCCAAATATTTTATGATCAAGTTGCATCAACAAAGTATATTGTCTAGACAAAGAATCAGCAATGACATTCTCTTTCTCCCTTTTGTGTTTGATAACATAATGAAAAGACTCAATGAATTAAACCCATTTGGCATGCCTATGATTCAAATTGCTTTGACTACGAATATGTTTGAATGATTCACGATCAGAATGTATGAGAAATTCTTTGGGCCACAAATAATGTTGCCATGTTTTCAAACTTCGCACAAGAGCATACAATTCTTTATCACAAGTAGAATAATTCAGCATAGGCCCACTCAATTTATCACTAAAATATGCAATAGGTTTTTCTTTTTGCAGCAAAACACCACCCAAACCAATCCCACTGGCATCGTATTCAAGCTCAAAAGTTTTACTAAAATCAGGAAGTTGCGGTAGAGGTGCATTTGTAACTTACCTTTCAGCATGTTGAAGGCGTTTTCCTGTGCCTAACCCCAATTAAAAGGCACTCCCTTTTTGGTAAGCTCATTTAATGGTGCAGCAACGGTGCTGTACTCCTTCACGAAGTAGCGGTAAAATCCAATAAGTCCTAAGAAACTCAGCACCTGGGTGATGGACTTTGGAACAGGCCATCCTTGTATAGCTTCAACTTTGGCTTGATTAACTTTAATTCCCTGTGGAGTGACAACATAGCCAAGAAAAGAAACTCGATCGGTGCAAAAGGTGCACTTCTCCAGATTATCAAATAAATGTACATTACGTAGAGCATTAAAAACAACACGTAAGTGATCAAGATGCTCGTCCATAGACTTGCTGTACATCAATATATCATCAAAATATACTACGACAAATTTTCCAATGAAAGCACGCAAAACTTTGTTCATTAGTAGCATAAAAGTGCTAGGTGCATTAGTTAACCCAAAAGGCATGACTAACCACTCGTATAACCCGAACTTAGTTTTGAAAGCAGTTTTCCATTCATCTCCCAATTTCATGCGAATCTGATAGTAACCACTACGCAAATCAACCTTTGAAAATAGGACAGCACCACTCAATTCATCAAGCATATCATTTAATCGTGGAATAGGGTGACGATATCGAATGGTGATGTTATTAATAACTCTACAATCGACACACATGTGCTAGGTTCCATTTTTCTTGAGCAATAACTGGCACAGCATAAGGACTAAGAGACTCATGCACATAACCTTTGTCGAGCAGCTCTTGCACTTGGCGCTGAATCTCCTTAGTTTCCTCAGGATTGGTCCTGTATGGCGCACGATTGGGCAATGAGACACCAGAAATGAGATCAATCTGGTGCTCAATCCCACGAATAGGTGGCAGCCCTAAAGGAATCTCGCTTGGAAAAACATCTGAATACTCCTGCAAAAGGTTAGCAACAACAGGGGGCAAAGAGCGCTGCATATTGCAAATGGAACTCAAAGCATCTTTGCACACCAATGCATAGATATCAGAAGTGGAAGCAATCAAGTCGCTAATATCAGATTTAGTAGCAAGCAAGCACTTTCCTTTCAAACGTATCTCATTTTTCTTATCAACAACAGATTTAGCAATTTCAGGGTCCTTACTTTTAGCTTTTGGTGCTTTAGCTACATCATCACCCACAATCGCTTCTAGAGACATAAGATGCAACACAATTTTCTTATCATGGTGCAGAAATGAATACTGATTTGACCTACCATGATGCATAGAATCCCTATCAAATTGCCAAGGTCTACCTTATATTACAAGCTTGCATAGGTACGACATCACATTCAACAACTTCATGATATGATCCAATAGCAAAATTAATGCGCACCAATATGGTTACCTTGACCTTACCGCTGTTGTTGAGCCATTGAATGTAGTATGGGTGAGGGTGCGGTTTGGTGCTAAGTGCAAGCTTCTCTACCATATCACCGTTCGCCAAGTTATTGCAACTGCCTCCATCAATGATCATGCGACAGGAACGGTCTTTGATGACACATTTTGTTTGAAACAATATGTGTCACTAATTTTGCTCTGCTTTCTCTATCTGTGCACTAAGCACACGCTGCACAATGAGGCTTGCATAGTGATCCGTCTCATCAGCACCAATATGCTCTTTAGAAAGGTCTTCGTTACCTGCATAGTCAGTTGCAAGTGCAACATGTATATCTTCATCTAAATCACTAGCGGATGAATACTCAACATCCTCTTTAACAATGAGAACACGCTTGCTTGGATAGTCGCGCTGTACATGTCCATAGCCTTGCAATGGTGACATTGTACATCTCTAGTTCTCCCTGTAGAGGCTACCGATGTTGTTCTCTCGGCAGGGACTGCAGCAGCCTTTGATGGCATGGTTGCTCGACTAGCTGAATTGGTCGGATGGATACGTGGCTTGTTGCTGGTGTTGGATGTCGACAATGAGGCACGACTCGGGGAAGAAGTGGCTAGTGGAGAACGTCGAGTCCGAGCACTGGTCGTGGGCGGTTGCCATGAATTACCTCTACCTGCAGAAACATTAAACCTGGAATTCTCGTGTCGTCCCTGCACTTCTCGTTCAGCTTTACAAGCATAATGAAACAATCGAGTTACGTTATTGTAATCTTTATAAGCAAGAATGTCCTAGATCTCCCAATTTAATCCAGCCAAAAATCTCGCCATCGCGGCCTCCTCATCTTCCTCTATCTCACAACGTAACATACCCATTTGCATCTCTTGATAATATTCTTCTACACTTTTAGCACCATGTCTCAGTTGCTGCCACTTAATTAACAGATCATGCGCGTAGTAGGAAGGAACAAATCTAGCCCGCATGACCCATTTCAAAGCTTTCCATGTTTGTGGTATGTTATTAGGATTTTTCTTACCAAGTTGTATCCACCAAACAGAAGCAAAATCAGTGAACTCAGTAGTAGCAGCTCTAAATTTTTACTTTCAGAAAATTCATGACACGTTTGGTTAACATCAATTTCTCAAGTAATGTATGCATCAAGATTATATGCACCATTAAATGGAGGTATCGTAAATTTAATCTTACCAAAAGCATCATCATTATTACGTACAGTCATACCTTGGCGATTGCGACGCAACTGTGGTTGACGACGAACCTCTTGATCATCTTGTTCAGTATCAGCAGAATACTCATCAAAGTTATCCCCTCCGCTGTCGCCTCCATTGTTGTTGTTGTTGTCCTGCTGTGGGTTTCCACCACCATCATTACGGTCATCCAAACGTCTCAATATAGCAGCGAGGTTGGTGTTTAGTGTAGCAACTAAAGTCTCTAGTGCAGCAAGCTTGTTGTTGCCTTCGATCTATGTGGTCTCTAATGCTCCCAACCTTTCATTAGTCACTTGCAAATCTGCATCAATTCCTTCTGTGTGTAGCCTCACCCTTCGCTCAAAATGCATTATGATTCCCCTTGTACGAGGGGAATGAGGATCACCCTGATCACCTTCTGAGCCTGACATGGTTAGATGCACAACACAAAAGAAAAAAAAAAGGTGAAGAGAAAAGAATATCTAACACTACTAGGATGTAGCTACTGCAAGGCTCCCACTCTCACACAAGCTCTTACCAATTCTCACCTTCCTCAACAGGACGGTGACGGCTACCAACAAGTCAGCAACGAGGAAATGAATGTATCGGCACCGCGGCACAACAATGTTCAGCTGTAGTAGGATATATGTGGAGCTATAGGATGGCTGAAAGTGTTACACAAGAACAATACTAGTACCACATTAGATCAAAGCCGGTACTGTGCTGGTTCGAGGCTAAAACCCGTGCTAGAGACGAGAGCCTGGACACAAATGAGGGTCACAAAGAAGAACACTATTGAAGGGACAAATAAGCTTCTCTGTTTTTTTTCTTTTTTTCTCTCTGTTTTTTTTTGCTTTTTTTTTCTTTTTTCTCTATTTTTTGGACTGAAAAAAAGATGCAATGAAGTACAGATAGCATATGTTAGATCTCTGTTATGATTGCGGCGTGCGCGGGTGAAATTTTTTGGCAAGTGAGCATCCGTCGAAAAGCTTACACAGAGATCGTTCCAGATTGTGCCAAAATGTTACAAACAAGTAACAGATCACAGAGATTTGGCTATTTTCTTTCACACCAAATTCTGTTACCCGAATCTGTTGTTTCCAACAAACTCGGATCTGAGTTTATTTCGACTTTCTATTGTTGATCTGATCCAATGATGTGCATAAACAAATGAAATATAGTGCACCAAAAATAGGGATGGTGATTATGCTCGTTGGAGATTCAAATGTGACAGTGAACCGTGACAAGAACTCGAAACTCTAAAGGACTAGACACTAAGACCAGCAACTCAACACAACGATGCACCCGAAGACTCAACAAGCCTTAACTATATGCTACTAATAAACAGGCTAAAAAAGGCTATGGGACTATGGAAATTAATCTGCTGTTTTTTTGGCTTTTCTGGACTGTAGGTAAATAACAAATTGGATCTAAAATCTCTCACCGAACAACCTTGAGCTCTGATGCCATGTGATGCGAGGTTCGGTCCCGATCTTTCGATGGAGATGGTAATCACGATTGGTGGAAGGAAACGACGTTCACGGCCCGACTACAACTGTCCATGACGTTGTGCCTTAGCGACCGATACACCAATTCCAGAAGGTCAGCGCGATCTTGTCGAGCGTGATCAACCAGCCACGAGGGCACTCCTCCTGCAAGCAATTGTAGAGCAAGCAAGAACGAGATGAACAAGAACTGAATTGCTAGATAAAAATATGAGTTCAATATGATGAAACAACAAAAGGTGAGGTTTCGATGGAAAGACGGACGGTCTAGTCGACACGCGCGCTGCAAGCGAAGTAGCGGCGGCTAAACTTCAATCTATCAAAACCCAAGTGTTCTTGGTGGTGGCTGAGGCCTTTAACTAGGGTGGAGGACGATCAGGGGGTGCTGAGGTCGACCTCAAACCCTAGGACGCCCCCCTAATGGGCTCAACTCGGTACTCAGGTCAACGGTCTAAGTTGGGGTGATGCAGCACTTTCTGTAGCAAAATGTCAATTGGCACTGACTCGAATGTCATATGAAGGTGGGACTGGATCCGTTGGAAAGTAGACTTGATAAGCTTTACAGAAAGTACTTGAGCGCCCAAAATGGAGCCCGTATGAAGTCGTGGCAGGCGTTAGAAGTTGGTGCTATCTTACGATCCGAATCCAGCCTGCGCGACTCTATCTCCTGGTTGGTTTTCTCCTTGGTTCCTAAGCATCACAAGAGTTGACGTGCACGGGCGCGAGTCATAGGACCTGTAAACGGAATATGTGTAGGTGTAGAGGAGGAGAACATATCAATGGTGTTGATGTACTCATCACCTGAGGCATGGCCCGATGCGGTGAACCTTGTGCCGACCGAGACATTAACGTGGTTTGGGCCAACCCATTTAGCCAGCTATACTCCGGCCCGCTTTGGACCAGGCTGGGTATTTTCCTTGAGGACACTGAGGCTAGGGAAGTAGGCATCTCTCTTGAAAGGCATTTCCCTTGAGGACTCTGAAGGTAGTCATGCCGTCGTAGTAACTGCTTTAGACATTTTTGAAACGTAATAATTTGACATGAAAAATTGTAGAAAATAAAGAAAATTTCCACGTTCCAAACAGAAATTTAGGCTTATGATGGGTTACTGTCGATTGACTGCTGTAACATCCCAAGTTTGAATAGAAATTCGAATAAAGAATTTTTTAAGCAAAATTCATCTCAATTCGAATTTTTGCTTTGAACTTTGGTGTTGCATCAACCAATCCACTGGCCTGTCAGTTGTTAGCTTGGGACATGTTGAGTCGTCCGTGTCCCGGCCCTGTTTTGGTGGCTTGTCCGGCCGGCAGTGACTTGGGCCTAGGTCACGCCAGGCTGCACGTGTCTAGGAGCCAGATCACAGCCGATCTGAGCAGTCGGCCGAGAGAGTGCCTGTGAGCCCTCGGCCTGGTAGGTGGGATCTTTTTTTTTAATCCCCAAGTTGATCCCTCTCTTTATCTTTTCCCACCAACCCTTTTCTTGTTGGAGCGCCACCCCCTCTCTCTTTGGGCGCACCTCTCCTCTTCTCTCCTCTTTCCTCTCTCAAACCAAGCAACAAGCCGTGCAGCCATTGTCCAGATCCAATGAAGGGGGGGGGGGAGCGCTGACAGGTGACCAGCCACCCATCCCCTTCTTCCTCAGCTGGAGCAGCAGGGCTAACCCGTTGCATCGTGTGCAGGTCGGGCGCGGTGGAGAGGGCCCTGTTTGTTCATCGCCGTCATTCTCCTCCCGTGTTCTGGGTGAAACAACCACTTGGTGGGTGAGCCCAGCTCATCGCCGTTCCACTGTCCACGCCCTTTCCTGTTTTCCTGGTGAGATTCCAGCCCTATGATCTCGTTCTCATCTCTTGAGGTGCTGCCATGTGGGGATTCGATTGTTGATTGGTGTAGGTGTCCAGGGTGGTAGATCACCGCCGATCTTCATGTCTGGGCGCTAGGATCCAAGCTGCACTATCTTCACCCTTGATCTTCATCCCCTGCAGCTTCGCACCCGTCCCTGCTCAAGTTTCGGTAAGCACTTCTGCACCTTGTCCTTTTTTCGGTTGGGTTGGCCGATTGGCAGACCATGTAGCAGTCGGTTATGTTTTGGGGCAGGGACACACTAAATCAGCTATTTCCAGGCCCCAAATCTTGTTATGTCGGCCGATCTGTGATCTGCTATGATCGGGTCAGTTTTGAGTCTGGGACACACGGTTCGGCTGTGTCCCGACCCTAGTTCTTTTGCTGTCGAGTGATCTGTGGATGTTCGGGTTGGAGTTGCAGCGATCGGTTAAGTTTTTGGTCGTGGTCATGCTGAGTCTTTTGTGACCGAACCTTGTTTCGAGTTTGGATGGCCGATCTGTGGTGCTGCAGTGTTTGGCTCACTTTTGGGCCAAGGTCATATAGGTTCGTCCGTGTCCGAGCTCTGTTTCGTGGGCTGTCGGGTGATCTGTGACCGCGCTATAGGTCACGCAATTGGCGCCGTGTTCGGGCCTCAGGACACGCACGCGGGGCCCGGCTGTGACCCAGCCTTGGGTCACACGGCTGTGGTCGTGTCCTAGCCTCATATCATGCACGATCGATCAGTGGGTGTTTGGTGCCCAGGACATGTCGCTGTGACTATGTCTCAGCCCAGATCACTCATATTCGGGTCAGCAGGTGACTAGTGTCCAAAACACGTGCCAACTACCATGTCCGGACCCTTGATCACACGTGTTTGGTCCGGTCCATGTTTTCACCACGGACACGTGCGGGAGACCATGTCCTAAAGCCAGTTCATATCCGGTCTATGTATCTGTTAGTAGCGTCCATTCTAGGAGTTGTTGGTTTGTGTAATTTAGTTTCTCATCCGTTTTTCATGTTGTTTGTCCAGTTGGTGATATTGTTGCTGAGCTCTTGAAGACTGTTCTGCTCAAGGACTTAGATTCCGGATGGGATCTCGACTTACGAGGCAAGCCACACTCCTTGACCAAATTTTGATCTCAATTTTTAAAATGCATATTTTTTATTGAAACCATAATTTGTATGGCAACAGTTTCAAAATATGCTAACAACATTCTCAAGCCATGTCTATTTATCATTACACAAATTATGAGCCATAAGATTGCTTTAGTATTATTACTTTACTTTATGCTTAGTCCTGCTTAGTTGCATTTCTTACCATACTTCACACTTATCACTATAAAAAGAATTTGTGTTAAATGCTTTTGAACTGTGATTTAAATATGTGAGTTTTGCAAATAACTACATACATACTATTTAGCGAAGGTAGGTAGAACTTTGAGACTTAGTGAAGTCTCTATGGGCATACCTGTAGCAGGTATAACGGGAGGATCCGAGCTTGGACCTTCTGAGAGACTTGTTAGTTTTTAGCGTTGAGGTTGGAGAGAGTGCATGCCCCAACAATTAAGGACCGAGTCCTTCAAGCTTTGTACGCTTAGTTGCTTACCATACATATCACGTAACTCTATATGGGAAACAACATGATTTTGAAGCTTGCCGAGATTGGTTATTTACTCGTGGATTGGTGGTGTTGTGTTAGTGTAGTCGGATTGCGATCCCCCATATGAGGTTAAGATACCCCCACTTAATCAGTGGTATGCTCCTCACAGCTACAGGACAAGTTTCTGTAGGAAATTGGGATCCCTGTCTTGGAGGATGGGTAACGTCAGTTAAACCTTATGGATGGATCTTGTGTGCTTATCGGAACTAGGATGTTAGTTCTTGACAGCACGTCGCGTAGGTCCAAGTGCATACACTCTGCAGAGCAATGCACATTGCCATGTCCTATGAAGGGACACCGGTTGAGTTGTGCTCCCCTGATGAGTAGCCTTATTTTCTTCCCTCTACTTCTATTTCGAAAGGTTTTGAACTCTGTCCTTTGAGCTGTAGTCGGGTGTGAAGGTTACATTGGCATTTAAAATGAACCCTCATGCAGATTAACGGAGATTCTTGCGGGGCAAGATAATAAAATTTGATAGTTTTAAAAATAAAACTTCTTGAATCTTTAAAATAAAAATATTTAAACTTGCATTTAGCACTTGAGCCAGCTTTCATCCTTGAAACTACTCATGCATGCGTACGTTGTTGATAGGTAGTGCGCGGTTTGCTGAGTATACATGTACTCACGGCTTTTCACGTCCATCTTTTTCAGAGGTTAGCCAAGACTTCGCCTGTGGCTACATTTCGGTCAGGGATTGAGGTTTGCTCCTGCACTTGAGTTGCCTATAGTGGAGAAGGGTTGTCTTGGTGCTTGCTTCCGCCTGTTGAAATCTCGGTAGTATTGTTTCGCTTTGAGAGGTTTAATAAATTTTATAGATGATCTCATTGAAATAATTTATCTTATCCTTGTTTACTATTCTGTTATGATTTTTTGATTGATCACTTGTGATAAACATACTCGTAAACCTCTTGAGATTGGTGAAAGTACATGAGATTGAATCTTATCGAAAGGTAAGAAAACTCGGTCATTACAACTGCGATCAGCAAACATGTTATGCTTAGTATGTATGGGAATTAAAGATGGTGAAATATGTATGATGTATAAAAAATAAGGAGAGATAAAGATAAATAAGTAACAGTAAGAGACAAAGTTGTATGTAAAACAAAAATAATGTATAATTTAGAAGAGCATCGACAATAAAAAGAAAAGAATATTTGTGTGGCTGCAATCCTTGAAGGAAACTTGAATGCTTAAGCTCTTGCACTTCCTCCATTCACTAATATAAGTCATGTTAGGATTTAAATTTTACTCCTCAATCTATATTATTCTCACTTACCAATCCATCTTTCTCTTTTTTCAATATATTTTCTCTTTTTGTAATAAATTTTTATATTTGTATCTCTCTTCCTTATTTTTACTTTTCTTTAATTCTACACTCAGACATAAAATAATTTATAAAAGTGAATGAAGACTGGCAAGGTATCAACAGCCGCAAACACAGCATCTTAGGGCATGCTTGGTTCATTGTCAAATATTACCACATCAAAGATTTGGCATGTCACAATTTCTTTGACAAGTGTTTATTTCTTTGCCAAAATTGTGGCTTGCCACATTTGCACCTCACTTGTCATTGTCTTATATTTTTTACAAAGTTTACTAAAAATGTGATGAGCAAATTGTTCACCACACAAAATTTGGCAAGTATGTGTGGCAAAGTTTTGTAGTGAACCAGCCCTGCCCTTAAAGCCGATCACTACTACTGTTAATAATCGGAGAAATGGTGGGGAATGGCAGTGACAGCGATGCAAGGCAGCAGCATGCGTGCGGAACGATAATGTGTCTGGGTGTTAAATGGAGGAGCAGGACGCGGTTGGTGGTAGTTAGCCGTCGTTTGGAGTGGCTGGTCGCTGGGGGAGGACGAGGAGGAGACGGATGATTAATTCCAAGCAGCGAACCCAAGCTGGAGAAACAAGATGACCAAGACTGGAAATGTTGAAGCTAGTTATTGGCCGGCCTTGCATTCGAGAGAGTAGGGGGGCTGTTTAGTTTGTTACATATACTAAATTTTGATGCTATCAAAACGTGGATGTTATCAAATTACAGTTTAAATAATTTCGTTTGGTTTGTTTTTTTACCAAATTTTAGTACATTAGCATGACATGTGAGGTTTATAAAGTTATTAATGTTTTTGAAAAAAAAAATATTTATGTAAGATTTTATTTTATAGTTTTAATTGCGATGAACACAGTGGTGCAAACTGTTCGTAATTTGGATACACGGTTTGTGAGTAATTATCACTTAAATAGAACTTAATAAAGAATATCAAAGTTCGTACGCTTAATCAAGTTGTGACACCGGGTCCCCCTCAAGGCTGACTGCACGTTGGAAGCGCGGGCGAGCGCTTGGCTCGCCTCCGTGCGGCGTCGTCGTCGTCCGTCTGCAAGTGCAGGCTGCCGCCCGAGCCGAGAAAAGCAGAGGCGCCACGGCAGCCGACTAGCAAACCGAGCAGCGTCTATATATACGACGCCACGTTTTGGCCCTGCCGCCCCTTCCATTTCAGGAGCAGCGGCACGCGCCGTCGTTTGTCACGCACGATACAGTACTCCTACTGCGGAGGTGTCCCAGCCGGAGAAACGAAATCCACGTCTAGTAGTAGGATGGTGGAGCATCGTCAACCTTGTTCGGCGGCTATGGCGCTCCTCTGTAAGATCCCTCCCGCTCTCTCCGTCTGCGCACCAAAGCCACCGCTCGAGTTCCGACTCATCATGACGATGCCGCGTGAAGCAGGTGTGGTGGTGGTGGTGACGGCCTCGCTGCTCTCGCCGCCGGTAGCGGGGACGACGGACGGCAGCAGCGGGTGCGGCGGCAGGGCGTCTTCCGTGTGGGTGTTCGGCGACTCGTACGCGGACACGGGCAACCTGGGCGACCTCGGCCGCGCGCTGACGCACGCGTGGTACGACCCCTACGGCAACACCTTCCCCGGCCGACCCACCGGCCGCCTCTCCGACGGCCGCGTCCTCACCGACTTCGTAGGTAACGTTTCCCCCTCTATTTTACGAGTGCCACACCGCTGCTCCAACGCCGTTGCCGGAGAACATGCACGGAGCGAGAGAGTGAGTACAGTGGCCCGGCTGCGCTGCGGACCGCAGCAGGGCAGGCAGACTAGGAGTAAATACGAGTCGTTGCGCAGCTCGTGCGGAGGGCGGATCCATCGCGTCGCATTGATGGCGCTCCCCGTCGTTTGGTCGCGGCGACAATCAATTTCCCGTTCGGCCGCAGCCGGCCGCCACTGGCCGCTCCGACTGCACTGTAGCATCTGCCATATGGTTGGCCGTTGGCAAACATCATTTGCTGCCGAGTTCTTGCCATGAATCGGCCGGCTGGGAAGGAGCCCATTCATCAGATTGGAGGTGCAAGGTTTTACTCCTCCGTTCTCGATTACTTATCCTCTTAAAATTTATAAATTTTTTTATTTATTATTTTCATTTTCAATATTTTTTTTTATTTTTATCTTTTATCTTTTTATTTTTAACGCATCTCATTTTTTTTCACTATCTTTAATATCTAATATGTGTATCCACATTTAAAATGATAACTAAACAGGATAGTGTATGTAGATTGCTGCTGCAATATCTGTTTCTGACGGTAAGTACTGGATTGCTGTTGCAATTTCTGATATTAGTACTGTAGAAGAACACACATAATTCCAGTAGTAGCAGTATGAGGGAAGGAGAAGCCGTATGCCATACCGCTTCTTCTCGGTTTCCTTCTTGGAGTGCTAAATTAGAAGCAGAACGTGACAGTGAAGTAGTAGGAGAACTAGCTGCGTCTTCATCTGTTGCATGCTCTTTCTGTCTTAAAATATAAATATTTTTAACTTCTGTCAAAATCAATTTTTTTAATTTTAATCATAAATTGTGAAAATTTTATAAAATTTTATTTTATATAAATTATATTACTATATTTATCATGAAATAAACTTTTATATTACGTAATTTTTAAAATTAATTTTTTTAATTTTTTAAATATTATTAGTCAAAGTAAAAAAAATTTGACTTTGACCAAATTTAAAAATGTTTATATTTTAGAGCGGAGAAATGCTTATATTTCAGACGGAGGTAGCATTGCCTTGCATGTGTCTTAGTCAGTTTGACCGGTTCACGCCTTCTTTTCTCGTGCGTACGTGGCTAGGGTAACCGACGGACGACGGATCGTCCGAGAGCACATGCGCATGCCCCTTTATGCATGGGCAAGCATGGTCTACGATCGACCTTGTTCAGTGCTGTTTCTGGTACTGTCATTGATCCTCAAGTAACTGGAGTATTGTACTGGAGTACTGAGGATGACCGAGGGATTAAGGTCAAGATGCGTTCGAAACACCTCTCTCAATCCAACAGGTGTATATGTTGAAAATCAAGCCAGCAAATTTTTTCAGGCCCTTTTGGATCGGAGGAATTCTCCATATTCCTACATATTTATCTATAAATTTGAAATGATTTCTGTAAAATTCATGAAATGTTCCTGTGAAGTTCCGAACGGGGCCTCAATATGTATCCGGTGGTGCATCACCATCTATCTATAGTAACTGGTCTTTTCTGGAACTGCACACGCTTGTAGAATGCATGGGTAAAACATGGGTACATATGGAGACTCAATTTTTTTTTTTTTTGCATCCAAGTTAGTTAATTATGCAAAAAGTGGTAAGCACTTTGTGGCTAATTCTGTTTGTATGCTTGTTGGACATACGCGGCGTGCGTGCGTCCAGCTGGCGCGATGGGCGTCCCGACCCCAGTGGCATACAAGCTCCGGCGGGGCGCCGCCGCGAGGCTGCTGGCGCGCGGAATGAACTTCGCGGTCGGCGGCTCGGGCGTGCTCGACACGGGCAACTTGCAGCGCAACCTCAGCGCCCAGATTGACCTGTTCCAGGCCCAGCGCCCTGCCGGCAACCGCGTATGTGAAGTCGCAGTCGTCGTCGTCTCCGGCAACGACTACGCCTTCGCCGCCGACAAGGATAACAATACGAACGTGAGTACTGCACACACATCCCTTCCGTCTGCTGGCGACTCGTGATGATATATGACACCGGCATCGATTCGTTCTTGCAGGCGGCGATCGCGTACATCCCAACGGTGGTGCGTGCTCTCCGTGAGGTGCTGCTGCGACTGCGCGACGAGGTCGGGATGCGCAAGGTGGTCGTGACCAACCTGCACCCCATAGGCTGCACGCCGCTCTTCACCCGGGCGCTCAACTACACCGGCTGCGACCCGCTCGCCAACGCCGGCGCCACGCAGCACAACGCCGCGCTGCAATCCGTGCTCAAGGCGCTCGACCCGGCCAACGCCACCTACCTCCTCCTCGATCTCAACGAGCCGTTCACCGCCTATGTCACGGCCGCCGCCGCCGCCACCGCCAGGTTCCCAGAGCCCAGGCGGCCGTGCTGCGAGAGCTTCGACGCCGACGGGTACTGCGGCCAGCTGGACGATGCCGGCAAGAAGCTGTACACGCTGTGCAGCGACCCCCGCAAGCACTTCTACTGGGACGACGCGCACCCAACGCAGGCCGCGTGGGCTGCCGTTGCCGAATCCTTCAGGCCCAAGATCCAGGAGTTCCTCTCCACCTGACAACCCTGGAGGATTTCTCTCCTCGGATAAAGACCACTCAAATTAAAGAGGGCGTGCATGTACCCAAAGCTAACCACTCAAAATGAAATGAAATTCCCCTGTTGCTATTATAATTTTTCTAAATGACTCAGCTTTTTTTCAAATTAATAGTTATCACAGGAGCCACAAAGCCGAATCGAAATGCTCAAATCGGTTATAACTACCAACTTTCTTTCAGCTTTATGCCTAAATAATTCTACACCAGCTCTTGCCTTACCCTACAAAGTATACACAAACTCAAAAATCTGCACACTAAAAATCATCAGACTTCGCTTTGGAACAAAAAAGGCAGAAGTTTATCAGACCTACAGATTACTGCTACACAATCACCAGGCGACCTCGCTTCATCCCTTTCTACTGTTACACTCAGCGTTATAACTAACGAGTTCTAGTGTCACCTTGCTAATCAAGCTACATGTAGAATTACTCCAATTGATATGGGCAGTAAACAAAATAGACTAGGTGTATGCGCCAAACTATCCTATACTTACCGCACAGTCAGTAAGGCTCCAGCAACCGGACTGGAGCGTGCCAGGAGCAGCTACGAGGTGTTAACATTGTCATTGGCTTCTGTCGCTGTTTGTGAGGTGACATACATCTGGTCAGCTTTCGTCTTGTTATTGGCTTCTGCTGCTGCTTGTGGGGTGACGTCCATCGGGTCAGCTTCATATTCTGATAGGAGGTCCATGAACTCGTTTAGCAGCCGCTGGACTTTGCGGTTTGATGCCATAGAAGGAAGTATATCTTCCCAAAGAAGTTTGTGCTTCTTCATTCCCTGAGGAATCGTCGTCAGTTTACATTTCGTACATTAAGCTTACAAGAAATGTAATGCTATGTATCTATAGTTGTTGAACCCTTTTGGTCCATATAGAAAAGGATTGAAATGTACATGGACCAGTCCAGCACAAATAGCTCTAGAAAGAAAACTTACAAGAATCTCGGGATCCCATCCTGGACTTTGGGGATCTGTAGATGATGCAGAACCAACCATGCCCATTGGAGGACCTAGGAAACTCTCACAAACTTCACGTAGACGGGATTCATCTGCTTCTCTACATATATGAAGGGCAGACAAAAAGAGGCATATAAAGCAACGCGTCAATACAAAATACTATCTTCAAGTCAATTGAACAGACACAACAGAGACTTACGGAAACAATGCTATGGGGCTAATAAAAGAAAGGTCCATATAAACGAAAGATATATAAAATTATAATGTACAAACCTAGCTAAAAATCTTATGTAAGACAGGAGGCATTGGCGGTACTCGTGTGGTGACTGCAAAGCCAAAGAGGCTGCCAGCTGGGTCTCCAAATGGGCACGTGTCTGCAACCCATCATCTGTAACCCTGAAATAGAAACATGCATTCCAGACACATTTAGAGCAAACTCTTGTACACAGCAAGATACAGGAATGGTTTAAGGTGTTTTTTAATACTAGAGAAATCAAAGGTGCATGCTAACCTGCTCCAAATAGGCTTTCTAGCCATGAACTTTCCTATATCAATCTGCAACTTGCCCAGCTCTCCACCTTGTGCAGAAATAAATGAGCTAGCAAAATTTGATGCTGGAAAACAATCATCTGCAACCCTTAGCCAGCACTTCATGCTCATGTCATAAAGAAAAGCATGACGGCTAGCAAGGACAACTAAAGGTGAACCACATCTTGAGAATTCGGCAGAAATTACCTTTACTGCACCTGTCAACAATGCGAGGTCAACTACTGAGCACACAATATTTTAGCAAAGACTAAGTCTGCTGAGAAGTTCCGAATTTTGATTTCAAGTAGTACATGAAATTGAAAGTAAGAGCAATTACCAGCATCCTTTGCTGATGTTTCATGTGGAGATGGAACCAAAGAAGCCAAAGAGTCCTGCAAAATGCAGGTCCTGCTATAAAGGTCCCATATGTACATTAGACCTCGTCTTGTGACAAGAAGCAATTTCCAGCAGTCATCACAATCTATAAAAATGGCTGCAGATCCCATCATCATAGCTGGCATTGTTCGTCTTCCCCATTTTGTGTAAACCTAATTAATTCAGAACACATGATGTAAGTGTCTAAGACAAACAGGTTCTGCAAACATAAAAAAAAAATCCAACAATATATGGCAGTGATTACATCGTAGCCCAAATCAAAAATAGAATCAATTTACAGGTAATTTTGACAAAAGGAACATTACTCACCTGCAAGCAACCATCTTCACAGCCAACAGCCCAGAAGTTCGCATTGCCTGCCAAGACAGTAACCTTTCCAGAGATACGATCTGACCAAAGAGTTGCAGATCCTCTTGTACACCTTATTTCAGTTTCTTTTGTTGAAAAGGCACCACCAATGCCAACCATATCACCTGTAGCACGTTCTACAGGTTTTGCTTCAAGGCAGACTGGTAAAGAATCCTCGTTGTCTTTCTTATCTAGTACATGGATAGAAAGCAGAGAGCAGGACGACGATGAGTCCGGAACTACAGATCCACTGTTTTCGACACTCAGCCTTCCATTGTTGCCAGCATTTGTTGAAGCTTTTTGAATAACAAGGCTCTCAGTAATATTTGCCCTTGCTGTAACACCAGAGCGATCCCTAACTCCACAGTTATTAAAATTACCACTACTGCTGTAAGATGGCTTTGTCCCATTCATTCTCTGATCCAGAGATGAAAAATCTACAACCTGATTATGAGAACGGCTAGGAATGTTATCTTGGTTGGAAGGAAATCCAACTGCCTCTGGGATTATTCTCTTCCGGCCATCAGGACGCCGGTATTCTCTTTGTTTCACAGGACTAGGTAACCGTGTACTTTTATCTGTATCATCAGCAGCGGGGGTTGTAGTTTTGTTCGCGTCTTCAGGTAAAGCTTCAGGAGCTTTCTGAGTTTCCACCACAGGAGTCGGCTTAGGCAATTCAGCAGGAACTTTTGGCGCTTGGAAATGCTGGACACTGGAGGTCCCCCTTTTGCTAGCTGATTGTTTTGCTGATCCTTCTTCTAGCAACAACTGTGCAGGGCTTTCAACAAGATTTGATTGGCATCCTCTAACATCACCATATCTATTCCTCTTCAGTTCATCCAATTCAGAATCACTTAATCTGTATCCAAGCTCCTTTGCTTCAAAGTGAAAGTTGGCAACCGATCCGTCCAAAGAGCAGGCAAAAAGTGAATAACCATCTGGGCTCCTATCAGGGGAAGAGAATAGTATCACTGTGAGCCTGAGCGTAAGGGATAAAATACTGAATGCATAGAAATAATCAGAGTTCCTAACCATGATAAATCAACCACACTTTGAGAAAAGAAGTGCTTAGCAACAAATAATGGACGGGCACTCGCTGTGGTCCAAACAGTAATAGTTCTGTCTTGACTTCCAATAGCAATAACATTATATGGTTGCTGCTCCTTTGTTGATGTCTTTGATGCTCCATTGGCCCATCCAGCAGGTGCAGCCTTCATGTCTTGACCATTTGAGGAATGCTTACGGAACATCGAGTGATTAAACTTAACCACCACAACAGGCGCGTTATGCCCTAGAAAGTCAAAAGTTGCAGACCACTCGCCTCTCTCAAGCACAGGGGCTGAATGTCTAGGTTTCTGGAAACCATGAGTTGTAGTAATGAAGTGGCCACAAGGCGACCAAGCAAGTCGCCTAAAAAATGTTGAACCAAGCTGCAGCAACAAGGAAAGTAAGAAAGGCTTTTCGCAAACAAAGAACATGGAAATAGTTAGTAACAAAAGTCATTAATTATGACATACAGATTTTGACCAATGGCCTTCTGTCTTGTGTGCAAGACTCCAGTCACTTGTACGCCATATTATAACAGTCTTATCATCCGATTGGCTTGCAATAAAGGAACCAATGGGATCCCATGTAACCCCTTTCACCAAGCTAGAATGCCCTCGCAAGACGGCGGTGCAAATGCCGTTGGTCATGTTCCATATGTGGACGGTATTATCCAAGCTGCCGCTAGCTAACATTGAATCATCAGGGGACCAATTAAGATCTACCTACTTAAGACATAAGAAACAGAAAAGGAGTTCAATGGTAAACAGTAAAGATCACAAAAGGTAATAAGAAGAGCTAAAGGCCCTGTTTGGCACAGCTTATTTCCAGCTTATTCA
>BCLG01005874.1:0-11839 GCA_001602295.1 Zoysia matrella | reverse complement strand
CCCCGTCGCACGCTGGCCTCCGCCGTGCCTGCCGTTCGCATGTGGCCCCCGCGAGTTTATCTGGTGGCGATTATGCGTGCGGGTTAATCATTGGTGGTGGGCATGGCGTGGCGTGGCTGACATTTCTGGTTCCCACTGTGCTGGGCTGTGCCGTACTGCTGGGCGGGATCGGCCTTGACCTTTTGAGTTTTGATCGTGCAGGTTTGAACCGTGGATAGTTGGTCGTACAGGTAGTAATAAACCTTGATTCCGTGGTCATGTATTTCTGAAGCGAATTTTGGACCACTGCACATTGGCGCTCAAAGAGATTTTCTGGATTCAAAAGATTGAAAGCTGGACCTGGACGCGTTCAAATCCTCTCCCGTAGCATTCCAAATACAGAGAAGCGAGTGCGTGGCACTAGAGTTGAATCTGAGACGAAAAGCGACGCTACCGCGAGATGAACAGTAAAAGTGGACGGTAACTTTTCAAATAAATAATATCTCATTGAACAATTAGTTACTGTAGCGTCTCAGTACTCTCTACGTTACACCAGATAATATGGATCTAACATAGACGGCGAGTATGTGATTGACCGCCACTGTACTTATCTAACAGACGAGCATGACAACTGATAGCAATAGACGCGCTATGATCCCGCCAACGAATTTATTTACTGGTAGTCGTAGGACGATTCTCATCTCTTGCAATCACGGGGGGCTTAGGATTCCCCTGCGCCCATTATTACGCGCGTGAAACGCCGGTCTCCTTTCGGGAAACCTCCGAACCAAAACTCCTGTTCCCGTAACAGCGGACCTCGGCGCCGCGGTGGAGTAGTAGCACTTGGAAAAAAGAAGGGTGCCGCTGACACGGGAACAGTAACAGTCCCACGCCCACGAGACGGGGCCGCGAGTGGATGGATGTGCGAGCACGGGCGCGGGCGCGGGGGCGACGCCGGTGCCGGCGACGATGGCGCGCGACCCCAATCCCATGCCACTGTAGTTCTCTGCTGCAAAGCGAAAGGCGATTGTGTACAGAAACCGGCGGCCCCGCGGGATTGTACTCTCTGATCCGTGGCTGGACGCGAGGTGATTTGGCGCAGCGCGTACACAGCTGGCGGTGGTGGCAGCGCCCGGCACCAAAGTCGCGCCGCGCAGGGGGACGTCATGCCTGCGCAGCGGCTGCGCCCGGGAATTGTGATGTGACCGTCATCATCGAAGTGGACCACCGCTCTCGTTCTCACGGGCCGGCGGACGCGCAGCTCGCCGCGCGCGGTACCGTGAAGCAGAGATGGCCCCCCTCGCCGGGGGGCAGACGCGCGGCTGCAGCGGAGGACCGGGACGGTGGCAAAAGGAGGCGAGGGCATGAGCCCGCCAGAGCCATGTGCCGATGGGCGGCGAGCCAGACCGAATGCTATTGGCCGCATGGCGTTCGGCCAGTCCACTGTCCAGGGTTTACAAAACTGCGGTAAACGGCATGGTTTTTAATTTTACTGTTGCGATTTGATTTTATCTGATTTTTGTTTTAAAATTTTTAAAAAATTTAAAAATTTAAAAAATTTCGGAATATTAAAAAACATTAAAACCGCTCGACTTACCGTTAGAACCAGTGGGTTTTAAATTTTAAAATCTGAAACCGTAAAAATTGAAAAAACCGCTTGGCTAACCGATGAAACCGAACAGTTTACTGTGACAATTCGTTCAAATTTTGAACGTTCAATTTGAAACGGTTTTCAATCGATTTTTACGGTTTTCGCGGTTTTCATCGAACCGGTTCCGACGGATTTTAATGGTTCAAAAGAAATCTGTCCACTGGCCACCGCAAAGGTAGAAGGAAAACATGTGAAGGGCAGGTCTTCTGCGGCTTCGTGTACTACACCATTTGGTTTTTCCAGTTTACCGATTAGTTTTTCTAATTTTAAAATTTGAAACTAAATTAGTTTGATTGATTTTAAAATTTTAAATTTTTATTTGTAAAAAGCTTTTAAACCAAAGACCAATCGCCTAATAAAAATCGTATTGGACTGATTTCATCGAAAATTACGAAAATCAAATCGATTTTAACTTTGCAGTGACTCAGCCCAAAAGAAAGCTTGCAGTTGTGCAGCTTTGTGAGTGCTCAAGCGAATACCATTCCGTAAAGTTCGAGTCGCCAGATCATTAGGAAAGGCATATTAATGACATCTCTATATGATATTTTTGTACTCCCGCAAAATGTTGAGATTACAGTACTTCCTTCGCAACGTTACAGACACAATTAGTACTCTGTTCTCTTATCGCACAGGCAGAATAGTTGAACTTTTACAACAGGAGATACTTCCTGCATCGAACACACGCGATAAACATCTTAGAATTTTTAACGTTAGTCAGCTGCCCTTTTTCAACAAAATGTTACTGCAACAATCTCACAAACGCTGGGGAGTACAGCATGGCAGATACTATTTACAGAACAAGAATGGTATAGAAATTAAATCACTTACTAAGCTACTACCTAAGTACTCCACAGCGGTAGCCACTAGGGGGCCAAAAATTACAGTATTACACTAACACTGATCCTTCTCAAGCTTTTCAAATAAACTACAAAGATCAGAATAAAATTCGGAGCTACGTCTTGAGACCTCCTGCTTAGCCCAGTGGACTCTCGCCCTCTCCATCAGCAACATAAATGTATCATAGTCAATGGGAGGTAAATCCCTTGTTGGAACCGGAGGATTGAGAAAAGGGTGCTGGAGCAGTTGAGGTATTCTCCATCGCTCATCTCTGTCCCAGGCAAGACATCTTTGCATTAAATCAATAAGCCATGGGTTATCAACTGGTTCATATCTGATCTTGTGGTTCCTGTTAGTGACCTCTTTATATTTGGCCCAGAAACTCTTGTAGTCTGCAAATGGTGTCTTACCATACACCATCTGGTAAAGAATGCAACCAAGAGACCAGATATCAGAGGGACGCCCACACTTAATAATGTTACCACCGGAATCCTGATCATTGCACATGAATGCTTCAGGGGACATGTAGTTCAGTGTTCCTACCTGCTCATTGCAGTGAGAGACCAACATTAGCAGGCTGGCTGAAGATATTCAAATTTTTGTTAATACAAAAAGTTAATGTAACAAAGAATAGCTACAACTGTTTCTGCCGGTGCCAGGGGGTATATCATGGTACCTGGGCATCACGTTGAATGTTTGTTGTATCATTCATTATAGCTTTGGCAATGCCAAAGTCAATAAGTTTAAGTGAGCCCCTCACAAGCATAAAATTGGCAGGCTTCAAATCAGAGTGCACAATTCGTTCTTCGTGTATTGTATTGACAGCTTCAAGCATTTGCTACAGAACAAAGAAATAAATAATGAGAATGCTTCGAAATGCATGTTATTTCTTAATTTATCAAATGTAAGTGCTAGCAAGGAGTTCAACTACATCACTTCATTTCAACTATTTTGCCCTGTAAACTGCAGAGTAATGCAGAAATAGGTGCAAATTAACCCAGGTAAATTGAGTATTACATATATAGATATTGACATATTTTTACACTGGACAACAAGATAGATCCATTTATTATACACAATTAGTTTTTGCCTTCTCTCTTTTTTTTTTTTGTGTGTCTTCGTCTGCTTTCTTTTGACTGCTCTTATTGATTCTCGTGAGTTTGATCTCTAGCCTACTTAAAACCACTCCGGACTAAAATGTTTTATTGCTATTCTTGTACTTTTCTTGCTTATAGAATTTAGTAAAACAAAGAGATAAATATCTCACAAGAATTAACATAGATAATTTGCCCGTAAAGATGTGTTTTTACCAGGGAAGTATGGTGTCGAGTTCTGACTTTAGTTGGCTTACCGCAGTTATCTCCGGGGCATAGTGACGTGACTGGTGGTGCCATGCCCTTCTAGGAGTACCTAAACCCAAAAAGGAGGGGTTCTGTTCCCTGGTGCTTCTTGTAGCGTGGTGGCTATGGAAGCACCGAAACATGTGTGTGTTTGAGGATGCCCCTCCTATTATTCCGAAGATTCTACAGGATAATAAGGATGAGGTGCGTCTGTGGGGTTTGGCTGGTGCAAAAGGATTGTGCAGTATCTGGCCTTAAGTGGCCCTAGTGGTGGCCGTGTCTGTCTTAGTTGTTCTCTCCTTTTTTCTAGGTGTTTTAGCGTTAAACTTTGCTGTACCGATCTATGTCGGACCATGTTCTCTTCTTAATATAGTGATACACAGCTCTCCTACGTGTTCAAGAAAAAAAAATTTGCTCGTAAAGATAAGACCAAGTAGTTAGCATAACTGAAAATCAATTGGTCACTAAATATGCTTGATCCAACAATCTACCCAGGGGTCCCAGCAGCCTGAGGCCCTGAAGAAGTCTAAACTAGGCATAGCTATGAATGGTAAAATAGGTACAATATCATATGAAAAAGTTAATTTAATTGAAGTACTTTTATCAAAGAATTAGAAGGGCTGTCATTTTTTCAGATTGAAAACACTCAGATAGAATAAGAAATCTCATCTTTAGTTACAGCTGAATCTATTTGTCCAGTATTCAATTCCTCATTGCAGCCAAAATTCTGAGAAAATGGAGGGTACCTGCCAATAAAAGCGCAGCCAATTTTCATCTATTTTCATATTTGAGTTGTTCCTTTCCTTCCATTTCTGGGCAACCATATGAGCTAAGTCAATCTCTCCATACTCCAGGACCATGTAAATGTAGTGATCATCCTTAATTCTTCCGTCCCTGAGTGGCATGGAGCCTTCTTGAAGTAAGCTTTTATCAGTGACCTGGTAGATGCAAAACCAAAGGAAGATGAGATAGTGTTCGCTTCAGACACAAAAGATCATCTGTGAAGATAGATTACAATTACTTTAAGAAAACTAAACACATAAGGACAATTAGATGATAGGTATAATTTATGACAATGATATTTGCTTACATATTACATTTGCGTGGCAATGTAGGTTGAAATTTCAGTCACTATACAGTTTACTACCCATAACAATAACAATAATAAGGAAAAACTAATTCAACTTTGAACTATGACTGTGGTTCAAAGATCAATCCGAAACTTTGGACCTGGATAAAAATCAAGCCGCTACAAATCATTTAAAATACAACCTTGGGTGGTTCTCAACCATATTTTGGGTACACACGGACGTTAACATATACTAAAAAAGCTTTCTACATGGGGAAATAAATTACATGGATACTTAAACATAAAACAATTCAAATAATGAATGAGACTGATCAAAACTGCAGAAATTTTTCAATACTAGTCTAAAACATAACAATTTTCACCAGTCACTATTGTCATAGTATTAAACATTACAATCATCTAATCTACTAAAAGTAGTCTTGAACATACATACCTTTGACATGCCAAATGCCCTAGAAAATCATCTAAACCTTCACTAAATTCTTTTTATATATATGTCTGACATATGTGGAAAGGAGCACTAACATGGCATCCATGTGTCCATGAAACTAGGTTCAGGATCTCCAAAGACTGTATTCTGATCTGCAAACTGTATTTATAGTTTCGGGTTGCTTTCCATTCAGTTTCAAAGTTTCAAGTTGAGTTCTGAACCACAGCTGCAGTTCAAGGTTCAAAAATGGACTTTTCTTAATAATAATTAGGACATGAAAAATATCATTGTTCAGTCGAATAAGTGCTGGAGTTTGTCCTTTGTACCAACGATTAACATAAAGATATCCCTTTGAATGAGCTAAAACTAATTTTGAACAAGCATGTTGCACAAATCCAAATAAACTAGTTTTCCGGATAAAGTCCAATTTACTACCTCAAGTTTAGCCAAAGTCCAAATAAGCCCCTAAAATATGGCTTGGTTTATTTTACCCCACCAAAACGTGATTTTGGATCAATTTATCCCCTCACTTCAATTTGTCTTTTTTCGTTTCTCAATACACAAGCATAATCTTAAGATCAAACTTTATGAGATAATAAAGTACATCATAACACATATTAAAAAAATAATTATAATTTTTTGTCATTATTTTTATAAGGAAAGATATTTAATAGTAAATTAATCTTTGGAATACAAAACTATATGCAAAAGAATGGTAAAAAATTCAATATATATTTTTCTAATATGTGTTACAATGTGCTTTATTATCTCATAAAGTTTCACCTTAAGATATGCTTGTGTAAGGAGAATTAAAAAAGACAAATTGCACGATGGGGTAAATTGACCCAAAATCATGTTTTGGCGGGGTAAAATAAACCAAATCATAGTTTAGGGGGTTATTTGGACTTAGGCTATACTTGAGGGGAGTAAATTGGATTTTATCCTTTCCAAAATGACCCCTAAATATAACAGTATAAATCCTTTATTTTTTTTCCATTCATCACTATTATATGGTCCTATACAAAACTATCGGATCTTTTTAAATTCAATGTTAAAATGACTAAATTAAAGCTGAAAATATAAATAATATAATTCGAGAGTAATTTTGGCAAGATCATGAAGACAACACTATCAATGCTACCTCATAATAGAATTTTTAAACACAATGATGTTGAAACACAAAAAAAAAAACTGGAAATGGGATGGTAAAATGGTACCTCATAATCAATCAGCTGTATGATATTGCTCTTTCCTTTCAGCTTATTTAGGTACTCAATTTCTTGGCAAAAGCCATAGGCAGTAGGGTAGTCACGACCTTTAAGCTTGATCTTTTTCAAGGCATATATTGTACACTCCACTGATATAACTTTGTGAACTTCACTACTACCCCCAGATCCTATTTTACCAAGTTTCTGATAAAGCTTCCCGTTCACTTTAAAGTATACATTAGGATCATAACTCTTTTTGTGGCGCTCCTTCTCACTCTTATTTGCTCGGGAACCACCACCATCCCTGCCTGATGTAGACTGATAATTTGCAGATAACCCTTCAGAAGGCAAACGACTGCAAGCGCCAGAAACAGCTTTGTCATTGGCACAGATGCCTGAATTAATAGTTTGCTGATCACCGGGATTCCAATCACCAACACCCATTGCACCTGCAGGCTGTTTTTGAGGGCCATGACTTGGTACACCTCCAGATGATTCAACAGCAGATTCTGGCATCTGCACAGAGGAAGCATATTGGTTGCTCTGTAAGGTCCGTGTACTTTGGACAGTAGGCCCTAAATGAATTGACACAGCAGTAATGCATGCACCAGCGGCAGAGCAACGGTTCATTGGCTCACCCTGGTTCTGATTATGAACCTCTTCAATCCCTCTTTCAGACAAATTAACTGCGTCATACTTGGTATCCATATCAACCGCTGCACCGGCACTTTTGAACTCCTGATGATTCATGCGGGGATCATGCCCCCATTGGTTTGCGGGAAAATTATCTCCTGCCGCCAATGAAACAGAATGCAGATAAGACAACATACTGTCCATTCTACTATCAACAGTGACTCCTATATTATCACCTGCAAATGTACACTGATAACTAAGCATGTATACAAATTTGCAGTTAACTTAAAAGTATCAATAAAAAATAAAGACTCTTACTCTGAGATGTTAACTGTGGACCAGCTGAGTAAAACTGCTCTTTCTTGAAGCTTTCCCCCAACAATGCATCTTGAGATGCCGATCGAGATGAAGAAACTTCCAGCGATGGCTTTAATCCCTTATCTAACAACATCATTTCACTATTCTTCTGGTATATCTGGCCAGCACTCTGATCACAGGAATCAGTTAAATTTCCCAACATTGATGGTGTTGCCAACATCAAATGATCTGGAGTAACGGCCCCTAATTTAACACCGCTATCAACATTTTGCAGTCTGGAGGGTCCTAACAAACCCCTCTTAGGCTGCATAACCTTCCCTTCAGGGTTTTGCTGTGCAGAAGGGCTGGCACCACCTTTCTTTGCCCGCTCACCTCTTGGCACCAGGACCCGGGTAGCTCTTTGATGGTTGGACTGCACCGAACCTGGGAGCAAGGTCAGTCGAAAGCAGATCAATACTAGATCTCATATAAGTGCATTTGGATACCAAACCATTATACATGCTCCAAAAAAGCATTATATATGCCATCGTTCCTAATATAAACCTATTTAAGCCCCCAAAGCACAAAAATTTCTGCAAAGGTAGTAAATCAGAAACTTAAAACTAATAATTTGATTTGCAGGGGGAAGACACCAAACATACTAAACCAGAACCCATTGTTGGCTTCCACAAACGGGCAGAGCTCGATTCCACTCACCAAGAGGCCTTTGTCGCTTAACAGCAGCATGAACCTGGTGCAGGAAGTTCTGTGGCGACTGCGTCAGCGACGAGGACCCCGAGGACGATGTCAGGTTGGTGGCGGCCGTGTCCCCGGCGGTGGGGATTCTAAGACTCTTTCCGGCTCCGACTTCCTCGGGGGATGGCGTTGGCGGCCGAAAGAAGTTATCCCTCATCTCCATCAGCGGCGGCAGTAGCGGCAGCAGCTTAAAGTAGGGCTCACCGGCATCCCGGCCGCTAGGGTTTCCGGGCATGCGGCGGGTCAAAGTCAGTGAGCGCGGGTATAGGCGTGAAGGCCAGCGGCATCGCGAGGGCGAGCCGGGCCGCAGCCATGGGACGGGAGCGGAGCTGAAGCGAATAGAAGCGAGCGTGTGCGGTGGCGGCGGAAGCGGAGGAGGGAGTGGGGGCGAAGCCAAAATTTTTTTGAAACGAACTAGTCCCGCGCCCGTGCTCTGGTACGGCAAGATAACTAAACACAAACTACATTTCATCACAGGTAAGACAATTTGACACAACAAATTCTTTGTTACAGGCAAGACAACTTAATGTAATTTTCACTTCACTACAGACATAAGACAACTTAGCGCAATATCCACTTTTTTAAACTATTCATATACCTCTAAAAGCATTTATACTTCTTTAAAAATTTAGATGTCAATGAGACCAATATTACTGAAGCACTGACGTGCCTTTGCTGGCAGGTCCGGTCGTTTAATTCCTCTAATATGAACCATTAAGAATTCTAGAATCAAGTATTCCAGACAAAAGCAGAAAACTAAAAGACCTGTAACCTAGTCAAACCTTGCCAGTTTTCATCGGATTGTTAAGGATTTGTCGAAAGATATCAGGGCAGCCTTCCCAGCTGCTCTTTTCTCTGACCTCTCAGTAACCCTCGAGGTAACGATGTGTCGGTGGTTTTGTCCTTCGCGAAGGACCAGGCTTTCCCGACGTGTTTGCAGTAGTCCTAGTGTCCGTTTGGATCGAGCAGAAGACCGAAAAGGTAGAGTTTGAGAGGAAATGTACTGTCTGAATCTTTGACATGGAGTTGAACAAGTCTACAGAGTATGGACTGCATTTTAGAAAGGGGTTATTGTGTTTCGGCCATAGATTTTTAGTGTAATTACGATTCAGTCATTGATTTTCAGATTTTGTGATTTAACCATCACTTTTTTAAAGTTAACTTCAATTGAGCCACAAATCAATTAAATGACTTTAACGGTGTTAACTTTTTGTGCGAAAATACAAAATTGTCTTTTATGATTATACTATGGTTTTGTTAATTTGATGCTCAAAATTCGAAATGTGAATAAAATTTGATCAAAAATTTAAATGTTCATAAAAGTTTAAAATCTAAAAATTTAAAAAATTTAAATTTAGATTTCAAATTTTCGAAAATTTGGATCTTTCAAATTCAGGTTTTAAACTTTTTTAAAAAATTGAAAATTTCAAATTCAGGTTTCAAAAGTTTGAAAGTTCAAATTCATATTTTCAGATTTTCAAAATTTTGTATCAAAATTTGTCCACAATTCAAATTTAGATTTTTAATTCTTGTATAAATACAATAAAATTAACAATATCATGATAAAATTATAAAAGGCAATTTTGTTTTTTCACACAAAAAATTAACACCGTTAGAGTCACTTAACGGATTTGTGATACAATTGAGTTTAGCTTTCAAAAAGTGATGGCTGAATCACAAAATCTGAAAATCGATAGCTGAATTACAATTAGACTAAAAATCTATAGTTGAAACACCATTGTCCCTTTAGAAAATAGAGTTTTATTGCATTCAAATTTATTTTTGACTGGAGGTTAATCCAATAGCAATATAAGTCAAACTCTGTAAGTCGAACATATGAATTCTTGAACTATTTTTGTTTGTGCGCCCAAAAGGAAAAGGGGAAAAAAGCACAACTTCATCCATGGGCATGTTGGCATCTGCCAAGGGGCAGCAACAAGAAGGGAACCGTTTTGGGTATGTTCTTTTCTCGACAGGCAACATCTAAGTTGATGCAAAGTGGTAAGAGCAGAAAGTGAAGTAAATACAAGGCACTACATTTTGAAAAAAAAAAGGAGTAAATAAAATACAAGGTTAACCGAGGCAGGCAAAGCGTCGAGCAGGTGTAGAGCGGTTCCATAGCACGTGTAGACTGTGGTGGATGGGAAGAGGAAAGGTGACAAGACCGTAGTGGTGCACAGGTGGCTGTGGAGGAAGACGACGATATTTTTTGTCCGAAATTGCAAAATGGAACGCAATGGAGGATGGGCCGAAATCTCAGATGAGGCTGGACAATGGCTTTGTTGGGTTGGGCTAGGGCTCGGTCTTATTTTTTTTCTGACAGTAGGCCGGCCCATCTCAACGCGCTATTCACCCGGTCCAGTTCCTCGCAAACGTTCTGGACGCGGAAGAGATTTTTCAATTATTACCATCAAATAATGTACTCATCTGGAGTATGAATTAATATAAATTTCCTTTCGACTTAAAAAATTATTACCATCAAATATGTTCACCTTTCAGTTCTTACACTTAGTAATTTATAAGTTTTTCATTTGGAGTAAATACGTTTTTCCATCAAAACATATCATTTTTTAAATTTTTAACATTTTTTCTGTTCTAATAGAAGTGGCACACTTCTAACGCGAACGACCACTTAAAAAAAAAAGGATCCGGCTGGGTTCGTCAGTTTCTTGGATTTGTCACGCGAACATAGTTTAGATGACAAAGAAGCGGATCGGACTGTTGTGATCTTTTCTCTGTGTCTAGGAGTGTACATCCGAGAGTTTTCGTGTCGATAATAGATCTGTGGTTCGAAAGTGGTCAATACCTTCGGATCCGGTCGCCGGAGTCGAGGAAGACGATCCGGCCATCTGCTCTTTGTCGGTGCTGTCCTCTGCGTTAGGCCAGCGTCAATCGGTGAAGAGGGCAGTGGCGTAGAAGTCACGACGACGTCGTTGATCTCCCGGTGACGGCGCCCTCTCACAGATCGGGTTTAGAGATGTCAGTGGGGTGCGGCGGTACGGACGAACTTAGGTCATGAGTTCCGACCGGCCCCCCACCTCTATTTATTGTGACGCTGGCGACAGAGGCCCACCAGCCATAATGGGCTGGGCGCCCTCCGATCAAGGCGCGATTAGGTCAAGGGCCCATTAAAGCCGTTGGGCCAAAATGGGTAGAGATCAATTTTCAACATTCTCCCCTTTGATCTCACTTTATACTTTTATCTTTATTACTTTTTAACTTCACTCATTCCATTACAGATTAATGCATAGAACTGTCTCATCGTCACGATCAATCGCCGATAGACTTAACAGCTACAATATATTTTTCTGTTCTGAAATAGTTACTATACATTTTGAGCCATCTTTTAGTTCAGGAATCACAGGCTTTCCCTTAAATCCATACCGGCAACATGTTCAATAAATACTTTGGGTGCTAAACCTTTAGTAAGCGGATCCGCTAGCATCTTTGCGGTGCTTATATGCTCAAGACTTATGATTTGATCCCGAACTTTATCTTTCACAACATAGTACTTTATGTCAATGTGTTTGGCAGCACCACTTGACTTATTGTTGTGTGCATACGTTACTGCGGGTTCGTTATCGCAGTACAATTTAAGTGGTCTATAGATGTCGTCAA
>BCLG01005873.1:0-22023 GCA_001602295.1 Zoysia matrella | reverse complement strand
TGTACCCTTACTCTTTGAAGGACAAAAAAAATCCCCTAAAAATATGCAATCTTGAATGCATGGTATTTAATTTGTAAAAAAGAAAAGATAGTTATTGAATAGTTATTGAGTATCCTACATGATTTTTTTCCTGCTTTATTACTTCCATGTTATGCGAAATCATTTCTGTGGAGTACCATGTGGGTAAATTATGAGGTTTCGTTTGTATGAGAGCAATGATACCACTTCGAATGAGCTGCAATTGTTTTGGAGGTGGAGTGTTTAATTTGTGCTTAAAATTAAACTCCAACAAGCTTGGTTATTGATATTAAATTATTTAAGAATTTTCTATGATGGAAAAAATATTTGAAGGCAGTACCAAAGGGAAGCACTATAATTTATCCATATTGTTGGTCTTTTCAACTGAAATTTTAATTACTCATTCATCCCTTGTAGAGGAATTTCGCAAGATATTAGCACTTTTGGATTGAAAATCTTGAACTTGTAGGCTTCACTGTCTATGTCTATGGTTCATCTGTTTCAGGTTGCTTTCACAGAAGGCTCAGGAGGAGTTAATTTGGCCTCAAGTGGGAAGATTGAAAATTCATATGCAGTACTGGCTGCTAAATGGCCCGTCCTTTTATCTCATAGTTTTCAGGACCTAAATTCTTTCATGCTCATTGTTTATAAGTCCATTGGTTAAAGACTACAGAAAAGAATGCCTGGTGGATGAGACTGCCAGTGCCACTGTTGATTCCTGCATAGTATGAAGTGAACTCATCAGCAAGTAGCGGTGATGATTGTCATGTGTCATTGAAAATTGTATGATTCCATATTTGAATTGAAGATATTTGTCTTCCTATTTGGAAATGAGATCTCATTGATGCTGTGGAACCTCAGTATGATCAATAACGATGCAAGTGGGCACCTGAGGCGCGCATCTAATATAAATTTTGTTGGTTTTTACGGGTTACCTGTAAAATTTGTACTAGATGTGGGTTCGTGAGTATGCCCACTTGCATCTCGAAGTATGAAGCACAATTATTTGCTTGCAACTTGCAAGGATAGTAGGAAGACAGTAAAAGGGAATGGCCCTGTAATCTTGTCATTGTTATTTTTTCCCCTCTTGTTTTAGGAATGTCATTTTCAGTTCAGGTGATTTTCATGTGTGATAAGATTACAAAGTTTGCAAATGTAGAGTAATGCTTCATGCTCTGCTTTGTATATACTCTGTTCTATTGTTCCTTATTGCTGTAATTATCTGTAAGGAAACAGATGGTATGATTGTAAAACCAGAAATGATTTTCTGCCTGTCGGTGTTTCGTACACCGGCACAGTAAATTTATATGATCGGACGGGAGATCGTGCGTTTTTGAAATCGAATGGTTTAGTCTACAAGTGAGACTCAAAGGTTAGCTTGGTTCGGGCCGTCTCGAGACGTAATAACCTACCTTCAGGGGCGAGAGAATCTCAAAAACACGAGGGTACAATACGGAAGGGCTTCAGACAGATTCGAGAATCTCAAGCTTGCGTGATGGGAGTGGTTTATAGACGGTGTTTGTCACTATTGCTTTATGTGTTTTATGCCCATTTTCTTATATCTATCTCTGCTCTATTGCCCGGGTGTCTCTTATATAGGGTCGAACTTGGTTTTTCTTGATCGAACCATAGTTGGGTGATCGGACTATAGTTTAAGTGTCGCCTACGGAACCGGATGACCCCTTGATAGGTGAGGCCATGATTCTCACAGAGTCATGCTCTCTGGCATTCGAGCCAGACGATCAGCTTCTCTCGTTCGTACTTTTATTCACTGAGAGGGAACAAGGTTGCTTTACTGCTCAGCTTTATCGCCTGGAGGATTTTTTCTCGTTTGACTGGGTAGTTGCGGAATCTTTCGGAATACTTATCTCCGTCGCGTAACTGCACATTGCTGAAGATTCTGAATCGACGTGTTTGTTGGGCTGATAATTGCTTTCCAGCGGTCGGCGTGCGAGTCTTGACCGCTAGAATTTTGATAGCTCGGGTTCCGACCCTTAGAGGTCGAAACGATCACTCCTCTGTCTCTGGGTCTTGATGAGGCTTCCCGATCGCTGAGGCTGGGCCGCCTTTGCGAAATCCTTGGTGGGCCGTTGGGTCGTGTACTGTAGGTGGGTCGCGTTGTAAAAGTTGATCTGTAGGTATTTGAGGGTATACTATCTCGACACTGCCGATGGAAAATATAGCTTCAACCCATAACTTTTTATATACTAGCACCGATGCTCATGCTAACGCTACAGTCGAAGAAAAAATATTAAATTAAAAAATTAATATATTAAAATTAAAATTATAAATTTTTCATTATTTATCACTATAATAAAAGGTTAAAGTTTTACATGCATCATATCTAAAACTTGATGCGCTTTATAAATTTTTGAACAAATATAGGTATATTTTCTTTACATTTATTATCTTGGTACTTCAATAACTGCAGTAGAAATTTAAGCCTGGGTATATTTTTATTCTGCATATGTATCAATATACATTATAATCAGGTCAACACACTTATTTTAATATTATGCATAAAAATAGTAAAGAAAAATACTCATAGGGATTTAATTGACTAATGTTTTTTCATCCCAATCATATATGAAGTTCATAACAAATTGCCTGTCAGAGACCTAGAAAAAAATAAAAATTTGATAAATGCATGTAAGACAACTACTGTTCAATACATATACAGGGACCTGTGGTAATCTCAAAAGGTTGTTTTGATCAATTTCGAGGAGAAAAAGGAGTTTGTTTAGATTGTTTTGATTTCAGAAGAAAAACAGAATTTGTTTAGATGGTATGAGAAAAAGGAAGATAATTTAGGATGAGAAACAGATGCCGCTCAAAATCAATGCTGCAAAGCAGATCGATCGGAAGAGGTTAACAAAATTCAGTTTTCAATGCTAACAATCGGAGATGTAGAGGTTTTTTGTGGGCTCAAAAAGACATCCGGAAAAAAGTTAACCGTTATTCATCAAATTTGTAAGAAAAGGTAACTCTTGTTGCATTTCTGTGTATATACGGTCTAATCTATCGCTGTTAGAGATAATTTACTGTTTGTATATAGAAAAGGAAAAAATATGCTTTTTAAAAATAGATATCCGATAGATTTCTTGATTTGAGGGGTCCTTCACAATTGTCGTTTAGCGCATTGGGAGCCAACTGACAAAATAGAAAACCTGGCCGAATATTGAGGAAAATGCTTTAGCAGTTCTGGCATTTGGTGGTGGTGCCTGATGAGCCGTTGGATGGACTTCGCGGGCTTGAACGGTCGAGAGCGCGACTGCTCCGAGCGACTGCGAGGCCAGCGATTGGCGCAAGCCGCAAGGAGGATCCCAATTTTTCGTCCCCGGGTGGGTGCCCCCGCCGCCGAACCCTCTCGCCGCCAGCGCCTCCGGTCCCTTCTTCCCTCTCTTGGTATCTCCTGATCCTGCTCCCGGGCCGTCGCTCTTTGCTCCGCCTAGCGGAGTGGAGGTCCGTACAGGTGAGAACAAGTCCCTGACCTCGCTTTTGGTTGGATTAGATGGATTTCTTCGTTCAAACAGGTGTTTGCTCTTTTTCCCGATCAGACCTAAATCCTTTCTACCCTCAATCGAGATTTAGGTTAGCTGTGGATTTGCGTGCTGCTTGCTGTGACCCTACCAAATGCAATCCATTCTATCCGTGATTTTGTTGAGGACTGCGCTTGTGCAGATTATTTTCGCAAAATTCTGGGGGTTGATTACGCGACTATCTGATATACAAGTTGCCGGTAGTAAGACATTTCGCGGATTTTTCCTGCAGGGATCATCTGGTGTGGAGATATTGGCCTAGGACGATGGCAAACATGCGTGTGCTTCTGCTTGGGTAAGATATCATATGATGGATGTCGCATATTTCTATGTGCAGCTACTTGACTGTTTTCTAATGCTGATCTCCAACAGCTTGGCCCGAGCAAAGGGTTCTCTCGCGGAGGCTGGCCGATGTGCTTCCTTAAGGTATATTAATTGTATAATTTTTTACAGGCTTTGTTCTATCTTGTAAAGTTGTGAAATTGTTTCTTTTGCAGTCCATGGGTCCAGTGTTGGCACCATTTAAACTGTGAATGTGGTGTCTCACTTAGCAACTACATGCTTCAATTATGCACAGTTGATTATTGTGTCAGTGCGTGCTTAAGTATTGCTGATGGTTGCAAGTCTTGTTTTCTGTGCTTTGTTTCTGAAGCTGGTTACTTTTCAGGCCATCACTTCTAGCATCACTGGGCGGACATTACAAGGTTAGTCCAACTATTAGTCGTTTTGCATCGATTCATTCATAAAATGGTTACTTATATGGCATCTTTATTGCAGCTTCCTATGCCAGATCGTTGGTTCTCATCAGCAGGTATAACCTCATGGCTCACATGGTTAAATTTGATACATTATGGGTAAAAAAAACCAAACCAAATAATATGTCATACTCTATGGTTTTTTTACTCTGTAGCTCTGTTATTGTGCAAGTCTGTGAATTCATCTGTTTGTGGCTTTGCATCAAAAGAAATATGTCCACCAGTCTAAATTTCATGGAATTATCAAGTTTTTATGATTTAAATGTGTAACTTTATTTTACTCTGTGATATAATTTACATAGCAAAACAGTGCCTTATCTGTTCAGCTGTATTGTGAGATTATTTACAATTGCAATCCAATGTTTTTTAAACACACTGTGCAAGGAGATCATATCCATTTGTAGGCTAGTTACTTCTGCTGCATTTTCTTTCTTATTGCTTTTTCTATACTTGGCACTAAATTGTTATGATAAACGTGTATCAAAATGTTCTGGTAGCATACAGCAGTACTACAGCAGTTTTATTCTAAATGCGCACTATATTGTTTATATGTTTTTATCTTTCTGCAGGGCTTCCGCCACATCTGGTGCTAGGGATGCCAGCACTCTCCCCTACAATGGTAAAAGCTTAAAACATTGATTCTTAGTAACACATGCTTTTCCCCTGTGTGCATATTCTGTAATCTGACACTATTTTCATTAGAATCAAGGTAACATTGCGCAATGGAGAAAACAGGAAGGAGACAAGGTTAGGATTCTGCTATGGAATGTTTCATGATACAAGGATCCAATTTTGAACATAAATTGTTATTGATATTTTATGTTGTTTGCAGATAGAGGTTGGTGATGTGATATGTGAGATAGAAACTGATAAAGCTACTCTTGAATTTGAAAGCCTTGAAGAGGGGTAATGTCCTTGACAACATTTTTTATTGGTTAAATCAATATCATTGATGATTCATGTAGCATTTTCTAAAATTATGTGCCGACACACTATACATATGCTGCAAAACATGCTTTAATTTATGAATTGCCCAAATGGATAAGTGCTTTCCATAGAACTCTTTGTTCAGCGACCGAACATGTCAGAATGCTGTATTGACCGTTTCCCAATCTGATTTAAGAAACTCAGTACAGTACCTTTTTTACTTTGTAGTTAAGAAGTTGGACTTGTTTTTCATATTGTAAACTCTTGCATTCATTTTGACTTGAAAAAAGTGGACCTATCCATACCTTCTCGATAGTTCATTCATATAATTTTGGTCAATCTACTTTTCGAAGTCAAATCTAGTCTAATATGCTGTACTTCTTTCACTTGATTACCTTTGACATTATTCATCAAATACGTAGACTAACCTTAGCTCTCAGAAACTGCACATATTCTTGAGCAAATAAACAAAAGGGCACTCCGGTGCACACACCTCCTGCTTGCATAGGGTCTGGGGAAGGGTTCGACCACTTTAATGGAAATAAGATTACGACATGAATGTTTTAGTTAGCTGGCACTGCTGGACAACGTTGTTACATTTTCATTTTAGTGTTCTTGTCATTATTATATGTTTTTGGTCATATTTTATTTTTATTTACTATATCTTCTATTATATAATAATGTTTGCCTGTTCTGTACACCATTTTTTTTCTTTTAGCTAACCCCTTTAATTCTTCATTCAGGTATCTGGCCAAGATTTTAGCACCTGAAGGTTCAAAGGATGTTCAGGTTGGACAGCCCATTGCTGTCACGGTATGATTTTTTTATTTGTTTTTTTATTGCACTCTTAATATCCATTTTAAATGTTGGCATTTCTATCTTAGTGATTACTGCTCACTATCGATTTGATTCTAAGGTTGAAGACCTTGAGGATATAAAAAGTATACCCGCTGATACTTCCTTTGGAGGTGAACAAAAGGAGGAGCAATCAACAGAAAGTTCACCGCAAAGTAATGTAGCTGATGTGGCTGAACAAAGCACAGCAGTGAGCAGAATCAGCCCTGCAGCTAAGATACTAATCAAGGAACATGGACTTGATGCGTCTTCACTAAGGGCATCAGGTCCCCGTGGTACACTACTAAAGGGGGATGTCCTGGCTGCATTGAAGGCAGGTGCTGCTTCAAGTTCGACCAAAGAAAAGAAGGCTCCAGCGGCACCTTCATCGCAGCCAGTTCATGATTCCCAATCTCAACCAGCCACTACTTCGCAAAAGACTGATACATATGAAGATATTCCCAACAGTCAGATACGCAAGGTACTCTGACTCCACTAGTTTCTATAGATATCATGATAGGTTAATTCTTTTTAGTGAATCTGTTATCCCAGTGTTTGTGTTTGACAAATTCATGAAATTCATATTATGTTTGTTTGTAGTTTAAATTAGTATCTAATGCTCTACCTGACAACTTGTAATAAAAGTACTTCTTACTATTTGTGGTGGGGGATGGATTCTTAAAGCATGCTGTACCAGTTATCGCACATTTTTGTTTTAGTCGATATCATTGCTGCAGGCAAGCAAATGCATCTTTCATGAAAATGTACTTGGTCAAGTCCATGCTTTACGATTTTAGCATGCAACTTTTATGAGATCACTATTGTTGCAGAAATGTGAGCAACCTTTATTTTTTATCTCTATTGTTGTAGAAGTGTCAACAACTTGATACTTTTTGTATCTTGCAGGTTATTGCAAAAAGGTTGCTTGAATCAAAACAGACAACTCCACATTTATATCTATCTAAAGGTTTGTGTTCATTCTGGGCTTCAGTACATGTCGTATTTATGTGTTGTTGACATAATGATGTTTGTTATATTGTTGTCAGATGTTGTTCTGGATCCCTTACTTGCTTTCAGGAATGAACTGAAAGGTGTGTTATTTATCTCATTTATTAAAAAATATGCTTAGTGGTCTGCTAATAAAAAAATACGATGTTTTACTCATGATTTATTTTATTGCAGAGCAACATGGCATTAAAGTTTCAGTAAATGATATCATCATAAAAGCTGTGGCAATTGCCTTACGGAATGTTCCTGAAGCAAACGGTAATTTCTACTGAATGTCAAATTTGGTCTTTTATTATGTTTCTATTCTGAGGCTTAGAAATTATTTTTTGTTTTATGTAAGCTGCATCAGGTGCAAATCCTGCTTGATATAAACATACTGACAACCGTTTTATGTCTCACTGTCTTCTGAGAGATTATCCTTTTGATCATGGGAGGCTAACCGTGTGCTATTACTATGTACACCTATTTGTAGAAGCTAGCAGCTATAGCATTCTAAAGGTGATTTATTCACCCATTATCATCTTGGTTGCATGGCCAAACTCCACCAAAGGAATTTACACATGGTATATTGCTGTTGGAATATTATGAGCTACCGCTAGGTCAACATGATGAATATAAGCTAGTTTTGCATTATATTAATATGTTATATTGTTCCTATAAGCTGAATTTGATCAGCTCCACATTGGTGCCGCGGTTACTTGTTTCTTTAGGAAAGACTACTTCTATTGTATAGTATTTCAAATATTCACACTTGAGAAGCACAGGTCGGGGTTTGACTGTTAGTAATATCCAAGCTTGGTCAGATTCGCACTACAATAGTACTACTACCAGTTTTTTACCTCTCTCTTAGCTTACGAGCCACCTATCCTGTTTTCTTTTTCTGGTATAATTAGCCATACATTACCATTTCATTATTTATTTTGTGCTCCAGCTGGACAATTTGGAAATGTTCAGTCATATTTTTTTTTTGAGTGCTAAATGTTCTATATCAGTATAGGTAGTTGTTTCAGTTTCCACTCCCCACTTCTGGAAATCTCATGTTTTCACGTCAATTTCCAGCTTACTGGAACACTGAGAAAGAAGAAGCTCAAAGGTGTGATTCAGTCGATATATCCATTGCTGTTGCTACAGAGAAGGTATGAATGTATGATGCTAGAGTACATATAAGTTATTATTGGCTATCCTGGGTCCCTCTAACGTGTGCTGTTGTTCCAGGGCTTAATGACTCCAATAATAAGAAATGCAGATCAAAAGACTATATCAGCAATATCTTCAGAGGTATGAGGATACTTCCAAATTCTTAGCTGAAATTCAGCGGTATCTTTATGTAGAATCCTTGTAATGGATTTGGCATAATCATGTATATGTATATGCAGCTCTAGCCATCAACAACAATTAAGGTTACATAAGGAAGCACAAAAAATGCAAAATTTAACCCTTTCTTAGAATTCTTTCCACATTTGTGAGTTCGAAGTCTCAGTGGCAATAAATCGTTTATGGTGTTCCTTGTACCTAATCACTCAGGTTAAGCAGCTGGCTGAAAAAGCAAGAACTGGGAAGCTTGCCCCTAATGAATTTCAAGGGGGGACTTTCAGGCAATTGAATTCTGCCTGTCCATTGTTCAGGGAATTCTACCTATTGTTGAAATACTAGATTTTTGCATTCTAATGCTTCATTATTATGCAGTATCTCGAATCTTGGGATGTACCCAGTAGACCATTTCTGTGCTATCATTAATCCACCACAGGTCGCTCACTCACACTTGCCTTCTGATAGCGGGGTCATTCAAAATTTGTACTGACAATTCCTGTTCATGTCTTTGTGTCAGTCTGGCATTCTCGCTGTTGGTAGAGGTAACACGGTTGTTGAGCCTGTTGTGGACAGCGATGGTATGTTCTCTACATTCTGCCTGCCTTCTCAGAACAGTCGCAGACATAAATTTAACACGTGTGACACTGTCCAGGAACTGAGAAGGTTGCTGCAGTTACAAAGATGAGCTTGACGCTATCTGCTGACCATCGTGTATTTGATGGGCAAGTCGGAGGTAGGGATATTGACATTATATTTTCTTTGTCATTATTTTCTCACATTATTGAACCTCCTTTTCTGCTGCACGTGGGAGCAGGCAAGTTCTTCACAGAGTTGGCATCGAATTTCAGCGACATTAGGAGACTGCTACTGTAAATGAAAGGTGGTGCTTTATCATGCTTTTGAAGAATTCTTTGCAGAGAACGCTGCCAAAGAAAAACAGTTAGCTGACGCTTGAGATTAAGTTGTTTGATCACCAGGATGTACAAAATTAACCAATTTTGTAATAATTCTAATAAGAAGACGTTGGCACCTCCACGGTGTTTTTCATTTATCTTTAGCTGGGAGCCTGGGAGTTGCCCTGAGAATACGGTGCCATTTTTCATATTTGACGATGTTTTGCCACATTGTACATTGGTGATCAGGTTCGCTGCAACTGTGGCGCCGATGGTCCCTTGTCTCCCGAGTATTTCTGGCAGACACAAGGATTCACTGCATTTTTTTGTTCATGACATTGCGATACATGAAAGTAATAACAAAATGGTTCTTCCAGTTTTCATGCATTTTTTATTAACTGTAGTCTGATTACTCTGCTGTCATATTTTGAGCATATCCTTCTTCCTATTTGCCACCAATTTTTTTGGCACTTAACACAAATCACACAGAGCTGGTGTCACAAAACTTGTGTGGCACCGGTGCCACAAATTTTTTTTCCCTACCCTTCTCTGGCTTGAGCGCTGTGGCGTGGTGTTATCGGCAATTACAGAGGACACCGTCGATGACATGTCGGCGTTGATCTACTTTTCGCAGCTCGGCCGTATCGCCGAAAGAAGCCTGCTGACAATAGGGTCCACAGATCAGCGAACGAGTCAGCCGCAAACAAAGCTCCTAGCCGACGCGTCCGCGAGCCAAACCGCAGAACGCGATCGCGGGAAACAAATTTCCCCAGCAGCGCCGGCGGCAAGTTCAAACCCTTAAACCCGAGAAGATCCACCCCGGTTCCGGCGCGGAGAGCAAAGGCGCCCGATCAAGTTCGCGCGCCGCCTGCCCGCGGATGGAGAGCAGGCTTACTCCCGCTGGTTTGACGCGTTGTGGCGCGGGCGGCGGTCCGCCGCCCCGAGACGCCACCGCCGACCCCAGCGTCCTCGCGCACCTCTGCTGCGCGCCGCTCCACACCTTCTTCTCGTCGATTGAGGTATGCGACTGCCTATGCTTTAGATTTCGTATCCGATCTCTTGTCGCAGTGCAAATGATCTCGCTTAGCCTGAATGATCTGGAGCACTCGTCCAAATCAGCACACGTTTAATAACTTCCTCCCATTACGAACTTTCGCATTTTTGCTTGGCTTAGGAAATATATGGATTTGTATTCCACTTCCCCTCTTTACTGTTCTATTTGAACGACATACTTTAACTGGTCAGTGCATGCTTTAACTAGGATTTCTCCTTTTTATGTACTACATTTCCTTATATGAGGTAGCGATTGTACACGCGCTGAATTGATAGTAGCACACTAACTTATCAGAGATCCTAAAATGAGTTCACGGGAGGTGATTGACCTTTTCTGAAGTCATGGTAAGTGCAAGCTCATATAAGTCCAGGCTCTGCTTTGTTCTCGGTGGTTTCCTCTGCTAGTGTCCTGCATTCGTGATGAAAACAAAAAAATAATAGCATCTATCTTATTGACTCAGTTGTTGAGAGCACTCAACATGCTGGTTGACAGTTATTGGCTTCTAATGTCAGCTTGCTGACAGTTAGAGATGAGTCAGTGAAGTTATTAAGAACAATGCGCCCTATCTTGAATATAGGAGTACTTGTATACAGCAATGAATCCTAACAAAATGCGGGACTGGGGAACATGATAAGGGTTGAACCACGATAGTCCTTAACACTAACTATTGTACATGCATAATTGAGCACTGCTGCTACCTTCTTTAATATTGATGAGTGATATCTTGCATTTTTTTTACGTGCTTGAATTTTTAGGCGTAACATCATGAACGAATTTTGCATTTTGGAGTTTCCAGTCTCATGCCCTAGTCTCCTAGAGGGGAAGCATGTCTGCGAACTGTCTCAGCCAAAACACATGGTCCTGTGCTGCAGAGCATTTTGTTCATATGTAAGGTTAAGCTGTAGCCCCAGTAGCTAAAAATAAAATTTCATAACCGGGTACTACCGAGTCGCAAAAAAAAAAAAAAAAAAAAACCGCAGGTGCTACCTTACTTCTACTGAAAGTTGAAACAAATATTATTGGTTATTGTTTTTTACTAAGTGAAATTCATAACCAAATAATGGTGATGAGTGAGGCTGTCTCATTGCTGCTATTATATGAAGCACGGTTATTTCTTTGCATGTTTGCACGTATGGTTCATTGGCCTTGGATATCCCCTTGGGAGCTATTTCTCCACTTCACTTTCCCCCCGAGGACAGTGCAAAGAAATGGATTTATCACATTGTCGTTTCCGGTTCAAGTGGAAAATTTTCATGTGCATCAGATTACAGCTGTACTTGCTCCCGTGTCCATTTCTGGGTGAAAGCCGTGCTCCATGTTTTCTTTGCACGATTTGGTATTCCCAAGTCATGTCGCCATCAGTACTAAGAATAAAAATACTCCATATTTTACTCTCGGAAAGTTCATATTTTGTGACGACAGCAGAACATTTGAACGTGCCTGATCAGGAAAGTGGATTTTACCAGGCCCACTGATAATTTTTTTTTACGACTCGACGTTGTATCGTAGCTGTTATCATCGTCGATACTCCTCAAAATTTAATTGTCAAATTCTAGCGACCCGTTTGGTGGCGGCTATGAAACTCCTGTCTCCCCTTGACAGGACTTCGTAGGGGCAAGGAGACGCATGGTCGATGGTCCAACCCTGTCACGGCTGAGCCGCTGAGCTGGAAAGATAGCGATAGAAGTGGGGACACTATCCTACGCCCACTGCATGTGAATTCTGAGCTTATGTTTCGGTACGGTGAAAACGTTTCATCCTCTTTACAGCGATCAACTATCAAGGTCAATGAAATTTAGTGCTCCTATGTAATGTATCTCATTTCCTTTGCCAGCTTTACTCCGGTTGATATCCCATTTGTTTCCTCTTGTATTGAGACCGCAAAGAGGCGGGTTGTCCGGAGAGATGCTGAGGAGCATATGGCGTGGTTCATTCACATTGTTCTGGTACGATCCCCTCAATCACACGGTTTCGAATGCTTACGTACTTGATTGTATAATTACATTGAGGCCGTTTTCCACATCTATAGACGCATCCTTTCTGGCAGTAGCAGAGAGAAGTAGGTTCGTTAGATGGCCCGTCCTTCTCTGGGTTTCCTACAGACGAGGGGTAGCTCTCGCATTTCTCGTAGCGGATTAGACCGGCCCTCGTTGTGATTTGAGTGCGTGGCACCGTGCGGCCCTGCCCGACCTCGGCACATGAGTGATCCCATGGACCGTGAGCACGTGGGGCCTCATGGTCCCGTGCGTGCTCACCGTGGAAAGGCAATGGAGTGGTGCTACGTGCTAGGGCCTAGGACACCATTCATTTGTGCCTGCTTTGGAACCTACCTGGAATGGAGCACTGATGAAACATAGCTTGGCTGGTAACCTCGCTCGCTTCAACTCCAAGCGATGGATGATAGAGGTCCTGCCGTTCCCGCTCTGAACTTTTTTAGATTCCTTTACAGTTTTCTAATGCGCGCGGTGGAGGCTGGGTAGATTGATAAGACTTGGTAGATTCATCAAGCGGTAAATTTTTTTGGGTTCCTTGATCATTAAGGCCATTCCAGACCTTGTTTAGGAATTCCCAAACAGGACATTGCTTTAGAGCTTGTTGGATGTTTTTTTTTTCAGATCGGGTCTGACATGTTTTGTATTAAAAAAGATAATAGAGTGTTACAGATAATAACTAAGAGACATTAATATAGATCCGAGCGACCACACCACACATTAAAAACTAACTCGCAACTAATGGCGACCGGCGATTCGCGGCTACACGGTCCCAAGGGGGCACAAATGGTTCAGTTTTCTGGACGGTACACATGAAATGGTGGTCACTTACAGTTGCGCGTCCGCCGGCGTCGAGCTGAACCGTACTGGAGGTACGAGAACATGCTTCCCTACTCCACCTGGTTCAATTTTCTGGGCGGTACGCACGAGACGCACTTCTTCTACATAGATGACGTGCTCATGTCAAGCATGTCCATCAATTATGCCGCCGGTGCCTCGTACAGTGCATGCACGGGCTATCATTTTGTTACAAACACGCGCTTGCATCAGGGGAGGTCTGGATGGATGAAATAAGTAGAGCAAGACATGGGGTTGTGGATGGGTTTGTTTCCTCTAGATGCTCATAAGACGAACGAAGGTTCTTTGGTAGCTATAGCTAGCAGGAGACCAAATGATCTATCTGATCATGGTGTTTGTTTGTTTTTTGTCCCAAATTAAAAGATGATGGCCCGAAAAATTCTTATTAGGGTAGGATAAGAGCGAAATGAATGCAGCTAGCGAAGTTGATTGCGTGGATTAATTAAAACATGAAAGCAAGTTGTTTGGGATACATCTCTATCGTGACCTGTGAGCAGCTGTCAACGCATACTCCTACTTACAAAATAAATTAAAAAAGGAGCTGTTTGAATCTTTTTATTTTGTAAAATTTGAAATTTATATAATAAAGTAGTCTATTTAGCTTGAAATTTGATATTTCACAATTTTTTCAAGCTCACAAATAAATCTATCTCAAATTCATAAAGTGAGATATAAAAATAAATTTTATAAATTATTATGCTACAATTCTATTCTTCAACTTAATTATCTAAAATAAAAATGCAACATATAAGTATATCCCTTACATATCTAACAATAAATATATAAATATATTTTATATACAATTATATTAGCTTAATTAATCTATACCTAAATTGTAATTTTAAAATGAATTCAATTCTAACGATCCAAACGGGCTTAAGATGAATGTGTTACAGGAATTTTAACCTGAAAGATGCACGAACGAATAATGATCTGAACACTTAGAAAGGGAAAAGATGATGTATAGGCCCGCCTGGTTACTGTTCACTAGCAGTATCTTATGTCGCGGCCTTGCGTGAAACCTGCCAGCTTTGCTCTATATCACTGACAGAGGACCACGTGATGCTGAGACGGGACAATGGCTCCGTTATTCTTTTAGTAGTTTTTTTTAGAATTATTCTACTACTAGCTGGGACGCGTCCGTTTGTATAGAGTATCACTGGCCTTTTCGTGACCCAGTCAGACTTTTCCTTTGTCCCGAAATTATAGAAGCATGAAACGGAGAAAGGTGTCTTTCAAGCACTACTAGCATTTGCGCGCGAAAAGCGGGGGTGCGAAAGCGACGGCTTTCGCGTCAGGCTTCAGGGTGGACGGGTAATGGATTCCCTCGGTTTGATGCTGCGGCGCTTGTGCGCGTTCCGCCTGCGCTCCAGCTTGCTGATGAAGCAAAAAAATGCATGCCACCATGATAGTAGTATCAAACTGATCAAGTGGCTAGCAGTGCGCGCGAGCGCATTAGATTGAGGCATGTTACCCCCTACTTAGTTGCCGCTACGAACATCGCATCGAATGGTAATTTCTTTCGGCTGGAGCAAGAGCTTAGATCATGGTGATGTGTAGTAGGAGTATTCCTTTAGACGCCCATATAAAGTGTTTTGGCTCCTTGGTGCTCTGTGGACGACCACATCTCCTGAATCCACTGTGCAGACACTGCGGAAAGTGTCTGCAACATCCATCCAATGTTGTCCCAGCCCAGCTCCTCCAGTGCATTGTTTACCGACAGGTGCACAGTAATATGAGCAGGATTAAGAGTTGTTTTTTACTCTTACCACTTACCAAGGCTGTAGCCGTAACAAGATCCGGTCAATAATCAGTCGTACGCGGGCCCCTATCATGGCAGTTGACCATGTGTCGCTACAGACTGCAGTGCTGCTCCCACAACCCACAGTGCCCATGTTTTCTTTATACAGTAATTTGGTGAAACCATCTGTCCATGTTCTTTTCTGAGCATTGCTCGCTTAATAATCAATTAACCTAAGTACCAGCCTGGAACAAAGATGGCAAAACATCCCAACAATGTTTGGAACCGGCGCAGCTTACAACGGCTCGATCAGTGTGTGGTTACGGACGCTGCTCCCTGAGGCCGTACTGTCTCTTGTTGCCGGTTAGTGGATCGAGTGTACTGTAATCTAGAGGGTGAAATTTCTGACGCCGTGTCTGGCTTTTCCTTTTGCGACTGCTTTGCGCGAGGTGGAGGCGTGGGGCGTGGTAAAAGATAAAACCCGCCAGGGTCAAAAAGAACCCCCGGTAATAAGCTGGTTAATTAATCGCGGTCCGTAACGCGGCGCTTCTTTTGTAAAGGTACCCGAGACAAGAGCCGTGAAAGCACGCACGGGGGCCAATCGCTTTGCTTAACCCGGAGCCGGTTTTACGCTAACCCTTTCCGCGCCGGCGGCGGTGCCGGCAGGCGTGCGTCCGGAACAGATGTTGGTACCAGAATATTTTGCACGCTCAAGTACTGCTGAACAAAAGCGGTGAGAGAACAGTTTAGACAGCAACGTAGGAGGAGGACTGTAGGAGTAACCGCGAATGGATGAAACGTCACATGGTTCATCCAAGTGACAACTATAAGGAAACATGTTGACTTCTGGTATTGGAGGTTTTTTTAGGGTTCCATGGTTAGATCGAAACATGACACTGCTTTTAAATATAAGTGCACATGCATATTTAAAATTCAACTAGTTTCAATGTAAAATTATCTTTATTAGATATCCAAGATGCATTTAAGAGAATAACTTTAAGACTTTTTTGAAACGTAGAAATTATTAATCAGAACAACAAAAGTAACGTTTTACTAGTTTGTTTTGTACTACTATTATATCTATAATATAAATGAAGATATAATTTGACTACTATTTTTATTGTATATGATATCATATGAGAAACCGACGCATCAATTATAAATATCCTCCAAAATATTTATATGTGCAACTATAAATACTGAAGTTTCGTCTCGTAATGTGAAAAATGACAAACTTTAATCAGCAGAGCTGATCAGCTTCAAGCACCGTCAACGACAAAAACCAACCGTGCGAGGAGCCCAGGAGCCCACATATCAGTGGGCGATGGACCCGGCCGGATCTGTAGCACGGGGTGTGCCTAATGCTCTGGATCACACAGGGGTGTTTTCGTCCATTGACCCAAAGACTGAAGCTCGGAAATGGCAAAAGTAGCAGCAGCGACCAGCGCGAATGCTCTTCCCTGTCCACTTGTTACAACCGGTAGTGGCCGCTCCGCTCCCAACCGAGGCGACGAGCGCCCCGAGACGAGGGGCCATTACTCCCTCCTCGCACCCCGCATTGCTTCAATTTTTCGAATCGGTCCTCGGAGGCAGCCGCCGGCGAGGTGGTCCGTGGTCCTTGGCGAAGCAGAGGCGCCTTTGCTGCGACTTCGCTGGCCGGTGGTGGAGGGCCGGAGCGGAGACGAGACCAGGAAGGGGGAAAGGAGGCTGCGATAGAGGTGCGACGAGGCGCCGCCCATGGACGCCGCGCGGCGGGTCGCATGCCTGCTCGTGGCGGTGATCTGCCTGTCCAGCGCTGCGGCCGCCGCCGCCGCGAGGTCGCCTGCGGCGAGGATGCACCGGCACTTGAAGCGGTTCAACAAGCCGGCCGTGAAGAGCATAGAGGTGCGTCAGTTGTTTTCTTTAGATTTTTTTTCTCCCTCGGGGGTGCGTCAAGCTGGCCTCGTTGCGGTTGCTGTCCGGTAGATTTGGACTGCTTGCTTGGAAGAAAAAAAATTGTAAGAAGAGTTTCACAGCTTGAGCTGTGCTTCATACTAGCTGCATTCGGGAGCATTTGAGCGGAGGTAGGTGCAGCCCTCGGCTAATCATGTTGTACTCTGATTCGAAAAGAAAGAAAAGGATGGCTTTGGGGGCTTCTCTTTTGTGGCTGTTCTTTCGCTTTCTTTACAATTTGCTTAAAAGTTCTCATCTTTCTCTTTTATGCACACACCAACTCGTTCTTGTGTGAACTTTCTCCTGTCTTGTCTTGGGCGTGTTTTTCAACTCCGATATTGTTTTAATGTCCTTATGCAGCGCTGCTCTCTTTCAATTCTTAGTCAAATGCATCTAATTCAGTTGTTCCCTGTTTGCAAATCGAGCAGAGCCCAGATGGTGACATCATAGATTGCGTGCACATCTCACATCAGCCAGCATTTGATCATCCGTTCCTCAAGAACCACACCATCCAGGTTCTTAAATCCCTTTCATGCTTGCAGCAATGCAGCCAAGGATTTGTTGGATTGTTACAATCAACACCTTTTGCTCTTTGCAGATGCGGCCGAACTATCACCCGGAGGGCCTATTTGACGAATCCAAGAGCAATGTGGCCTCCGCCACCGATGAGGAGAAGCCTAAGGTTCAGCTCTGGCATCAGAACGGCAGGTGCCCGGAGGACACCGTCCCAATCAGGAGAACCAAGAAGGATGACTTGCTCAGGGCAAGCTCATTACGGCGGTACGGCAGGAAGCGCCACACCACTGCCAACCCTATGTCCGTCAGTCCTACCATGCTTAACGAGGGCGGCCATCAAGTACGTGCACATATGAGCTACTGCTGTCTTGTTGATATGGAAGATGGTACTGTATTGAAGCACTAATTCTTTGTTGACAATTGCAGCATGCGATAGCGTATGTTCAAGGTGACAAGTACTACGGTGCCAAGGCGACCATCAATGTCTGGGCGCCAAAGATTGAGCAGCCTAACGAATTTAGCTTGTCCCAACTCTGGATCCTTGGGGGATCATTTGGTGAGGATCTTAACAGCATCGAGGCAGGTTGGCAGGTAGAGAGAGACCTACAGCTCATGAGCTTCATATTGCTGTTCAGCGTTGAGTAAATGCAGCACCGATTTCGCAGTTGGTAGCCGCAATGCAGTGTTTGCTATCACGAGCTCTGAATCACTGATGTGCTTCTTATCGTTTATTCAGGTTAGCCCAGACCTCTATGGGGACAACAACACTAGGCTGTTCACTTACTGGACTGTAAGTTTTGTTCATTCAATTGCTAACAGTTTTGCATTTGTTTCGTTGATTGTTTTAGACCTCTAACTGTTGTGCTGTCTTGCGACCTGCAGAGTGATGCATACCAAGCAACGGGTTGCTACAACATGCTGTGTTCTGGGTTCATTCAGATTAACAGTGAGATTGCTATGGGAGCCAGCATCTTCCCAACCTCAAGCTACTCTGGCTCCCAATATGATATCAGTATACTGATCTGGAAGGTGAGCAAGTAATTAAACTAGTAACTTACACATGCCAGGCCTAGTACGTTCAGAATTATCAGACATCCAGAGAATCTTTTGCCCACTTGCTTTTATGCTCTTATTCGTACTCCTTGACTGAGCCCTGGGGCTTTGAAAATTAATTTCCTCCTCACCCTGTGGTTATCATACTTCTTTGCTCAACAACCTTTCTTATCTGTAATGATTACTATAGTTTTGATTTTTCAAAAGAAAGAACCATCCCTGCTTTTCACCTCTACCAGCAAGCAGTATCCTAATTCCTAAGTGCTAGATAGAAAGCGGAGCATTTTCAGTGCCATTGAGCATGGGTATTGAGTGCATGATTTGCTTGGTACGACAGCATGAAAGCGCATCTTCTGAATGCTAAAGGACTATTGTTCCTTGTCAATGCGAATGATTTTGTTTATTGGCAAATTAATTTTCCATTGTGTGGCTGCTAATACTCCCTTCTTATATTTTAATCTGTGCAGGACCCAAAAGAGGGCAACTGGTGGATGCAATTTGGCAAGGATTATGTTCTCGGCTACTGGCCGTCCTTCCTCTTCTCATACCTCGCTGACAGTGCGTCAATGATCGAGTGGGGTGGGGAGGTGGTGAACTCGCAGCCTGATGGCGTGCACACATCAACGCAGATGGGCAGCGGGCACTTCCCGGAGGAAGGATTCAGCAAGGCGAGCTACTTCAAGAACATTCAGGTGGTCGACAGCACCAACAACTTGAAAGCCCCAAAGGGGGTGGGCACGTTCACGGAGCAATCGAACTGCTATGATGTCCAGAACGGCAACAACGCCGACTGGGGCACGTACTTCTACTACGGAGGCCCTGGCAGGAGCTCGAGCTGCCCCTAACCAAAACACCCTGAGATTTTTCAGCCATTCGAGTGTAATACACCGTCTGAATCAGTTTTCTGTAGCCTAGATAGTGTGCCATGTGAATGAGTCGTGTGATGCTGCTCTGTAGTTTCTCTAGTGAAGAAAGTTTTCTTTCTTGGTAGTGTCAGGCTTCTGAAGAGAGGCATGGCATGTGGGTGGTGTGGTGATGCCCTAATGGTGGCCTACCTCCTTTTCCTATATGGTAGATTCACTCGTGTTTTCTGGTTGCTTTTTTCCATGTCACCTTTTCCTCCTTTGAATGTCAGTGTGGCGCACCGAACAGTTGAGTGGGGCAGAATTCAAATTCATTGATTTAGCTGCAGATTGGTGCCACTGATGGGTAATTTGTTAACTTGACTACTGGAGGGTAGTAGTAAAAAGTTACTGACGTGCATGCCATTGTTCTCGCCAGCAGAGTTGACAGAGGGCATTGTCTATTGGGTTTGTTTCATCCGAGATTCTTGTACTGGTCAACCGTCAAACACGGATGTATTGGCAATCGTGTCTCGAGTACTGAGACTGAACTCTCTCTCTCTCTCTCATGGTCTCATCATCTCATGGGTGGGAACACTGCATTGTCAGTAGTACAGTTTGCTTACCAGACTGTTTAAAGGCGTAACCGGTGGCGCCAAAAGACTGCTACAGGCTAGAGTTGTCTCCAGCGATTGATCTCTTCCGTTTGGTTCTTTCGGTAAAGGTTGATGATCCATACTGTTGGGGAGGCGAGGAGAGGCCGAGTGATGGTTTGGGGGCAGAGCAACACCAGCAGCAGCTGAAAATTGTGGATTTGGAAATGCCGCAAAATTTGGGAATTGGTTGAAGAGTTGGTAGCAGTTAGTCTGAAGAGCGGCATTAACGAATTGCTTGCTATAAATAGGAATGAAAATGAACAGAAATGCTCTGGAAAAACACCTAAATCATTTTTCTTAGACAGCGCTTTAGAAGCAGTTCGACTTCATAAATCACCTGCATCATGCTATAGTGCCAAACGGACAAAACCAATAGTTTTATTTTTACTAGACAAATCGATCATAGTATTTATTATTTGTAGCTAGCAAGCGATACATGTGTACAAGCACATGACTCTCTCTTATTTCCACATCACAACATTATTCTATGTTAGTTTATTTCACCATGCAACCGAGACCCTGAGCACTCCATCCATTCTCAAATTGCTGTCGACAGGACAACAAATTTAGTTTACTTTCAAACTAAAAATCTTGTCCTAACAACAACAGTTTAACAAACGTAGGGAATTACAACCTTAGCTCTTGCACCGCTGCTTGCACCCAACATGGCTGCTAGCTAGTTGCGCTCATTGTTAACGACGACTCCTCCGGGTCCGCCGCCAACGGAGACAGCACCGTCGCCGGTAGACGCAGCTTTGATGCCGCCGGTGGTACTGATGGTTTCATCGAGGTGATCATATATGTAGGCAATCTCATCAGCGTGAGCGCAGGCACCGGGCAGCAATGCACAAGTAGCTCCACTTCGCCATGGCTCACAGGTATGTATGCTTGCTATACTTGGCGGCTTGCTACTCCTGTGTGGTATATATGGCGTTCTGGATTATATATGTGCACTATAAATAGGTTGCAGAACTATGTGCCACTGAGCAAAATCAACCCCTGTACTGGTTGTACGTTGCTTAGAATGGCCATGTTGTAAACCTATACGGACCCTTGGACGGTGAACAGCTATACGTAGAACTTGATGTGGACTCGCTCCGTACACAAAAAAAAAAAAGAAGAAGAACATTTCTAGTTGGTCAAAGCTAAATAGTTTCAAATCTGAATATCAATAGCGAAAAAAATGATATTGTTTGATCGAGTACTAGTCCATAAATGATGATGTGCAATTCATCACATAATCAACTGTCACAATAAGTAACTATTGATCTTTGAAATAACTAATTTACTAAGATATTACTAGCCAAAGTTTATAAATATAGCGCTCTGGGCAACACAAACACCGACACTCACCATATAGAAAAGAAAGATGACAACCAATTCCAAAAAACAGGACACAGATCAGGAATGCATACAAATGAATATAGCTGTTGGTTGCATAATAGTTCCACAGCGGTCACAAATTTATAACTATTGACAACAGCAACATCCACAGCCTCAACGCATGAAAAATATAACCGAGAGCAAAATTGTTTGGGAAACAAATCCCAGAGTACAACTTTGGTTGGTACAATCAAACTTCATCGACTGATGACATGACAGAATCGTAAAAACAGCCAAAAGCAACTCAACTATTGTGTCGACTCTGACACGCACCATAGGTAAACAATTAACCATATTTGAGGAGACCATCGAAATTCTTTTTGCTAAGATAATTCGGTTGGAATCACCGAGTTGTAGTGCTCACCGAGGCCATAGGCATGCCTGTGATATGACAGCCTGATGCTAGCGGTATCACCATTACTACCTCCAGATCCAGATTTATATTCTTTGCCCATTTCCACATCAGGAAAAGAGCCTGAGTATACCACAATGTGCTTCTTCAGGCAGTGGGTAAGTGCCCCCAGCTCAAGTTGCCCACCCCAAGCAGCCGTGGACTCGATCTCCTGGCAGTACCTCTCGAAGCTCTCAGAGGGATCTGGTCCAGTCTCGACCTTACCTTCTGCTAAGAAAAATGGGAGGAAATCATCAGCGTGCTCCCTCATATACTTGGCTGTCATTTGCCGAAGGTCATGGTAATTGTAATGTGTAGTGC